>JAAGNO010008163.1:40946-54696 GCA_033439905.1 Ceryle rudis
AAGTCTCCCTGCCAAGTTTGTTCCAAGTGTGCAGAAGAGGTAACAATAGTTTCAGAAGTTAACAGAATTAAGAAAAAAAGATATTTTAAAGTACTTTGTAAGAAGAGTAGCTTGAACAAAAAGCACATTAATTTGAACTTAAATCAAAAACATGAGGCAGAAGGAAAACTTCACAGTTTTAGAATTAGTAGAATTTGTAGAATTAAAAACCCCTGAAACTTGCAAACCATGAAGGTCAAATACCTTATTTCAATCAGTACTCCATCGTTTCTGTAAAGATACACTTTCAAGTAAGTTTATGCAAGGCACTGATTTTTTCCTTCAGCCATCATGATGTAATGAAAATGCAGAATTTCTGTCACACGGGGCTGAACTGCTGGCCCTAAAGATACTTGACACTAATCCTGGAGCACCTGGATTTCACCCAGTAACAGCTTTTTTCTTTATTAAATTCTTTATAAAATCACATGGGTCTGCCACAGGATTTAATGATACAGTGTTTAATGGTACACTAATGGTAATGATTTACAAAATAGAAAGTTTTAATTCCACTAATTCTCCTTTAAAAGTGAAATTGGACAGTTTTGAAGATAAATAGTCAAAATATAAACCAGTTAGAAATTCTGTTCCTCTACTATAAACTCTAAATTTGTAAAACCTGTAAGCCAGTTATCTGGATAAGCAAGTCTCAGGGCACATTCCTTGAATGTGTGGTTCAAAACCAGGTATTTAAGTTTAATCAAAAGTCTGAAAAAACATGTTCTTATTAAAAAAAAACCAAAACCAAAACAAAACCAAAAAACCCCCACCATTCTAAAATAATCAAATTGGGAATAGCTAGCTTGCTTTCTATGAAGTCTGACAACGGACAGATGGGTTGAGTTTCTAAATACTTAGTCAAAAGAGGAAACATACGGTGTGGAATATTGCTCTTCTGAGGCATGTTGAGTACAGAGCATTAAATCAAGGTAGACTTCCAAACAGATTTTTACAAGTGGGATTTATTTAGCTCAAAAATGTTGATGTTTCAAAGCAACTAGGCAAGACCTGAAAAATACTTGCAATTCTTTTGCTTAGCCCTAGGGCCTGCAGTTGGAACCAGCAGCTCTCTGGTATATGTGAAAGCAATGGACCAACAAAGAGGTACACTGAGCAGTAAGTAATTATGGCTGCACAAACACTCCTCAACTTATATCCAAGGTTTCTAGTTTTGATGTGTTACCCTCTGAGAAATAAGTAAACACAATCTGCAACAAGCAGAGTAGGGGAAAGGAGCTGTTGCAGGGAACTACCCTCCTTGGGCCCTCCATGGTAACAAGGTATTTGCTGCATTTCATTCTTAGGGAAACTGCACAAGGAAAAGATAGACCCCCAAAACTAACCAAAATGCCTCATAATAATATTATGACAAAAAAACTAAGATAAACTCAGAAACTCCATCATAGGTGTGCTGAATCCCAAACATGGAATGAATCCCAATCCCTAATGAGTGTAGGGGTTTTACATATGATAGTACAAAACCTACAAAATATAGAACCGCTTCTGATGGAAGATGGTAGTCAAATTTGGTTATATCATCAACAAAATGGAACAAAATATTAGAAATATTGTTTCTAAATTAATTATCTGTGGTAGAATACAAACACAGATGTAGTAGTTTAATTAAAAAAATAACCTAACAGAAAAAAACAGGTCTCACATTTTCAACAACTGTCTCCAACTTACTGTCACCATTCTTATGCGTTACTTGCTTGGGACAGAGAAGCTCCACTAATCCCTACCAAATGGATTTCAAAGAAAACTGTAATGATTAATTCTAAATACTAAATTTTTGTAACAAATTAGTAATTTTAAGTTGTTATATGAAAAACTGAGCTGGCAGATCTGAGTGGAGAGTTAGTGGGGTGTGGCTGGTAAGCTGCTGTGCAAATTCTCCCCAGGCAGCACAGTTGCAGGCTGGAGGGGGGACGGACACACACACACACACACACAACACAGCACCTTTCACACATTATACAAGGAATAACTTACTTTTGAATTGAAATACAAAGTTTATGAACGCACTTCTGTGGGAGGTTAGCTGCAATGTGTCTTTGAGGTAAGTCTTAATAACAGTGACTTAAAAAAAGTACAGATCTTAAGAATGTACATAAATCTCTGTTATTGTCTGCTAAGTTATATGCAATTTTAAAGTAGACATATCCTAACTCTAGAAAGTCAGACATTTAAGGCTTCCTTGTATATAGAAAACCTTGTTAGGAATCAAAAATTCAAGAGAATTTGTGGTCAATAATACAAGTCTTTGCTGAAATAAATAGACAAAGGAACAGAAGGACATGCTCCTGCACGAGAAGGAAAGTCACTTCATTCTGATCATCCTCCTCCTCTAAGCAAGAGATAAGGAATACGTATTTCTTGACCTTCTCATTAAAAAGTTTTTGCCCATGGTTTGATCTATGAGATTTGCCCATTGGAATAAAAAAAAAAAAAAAAAAAGGTGCATTAAGAATCTATACAATGTTCTGGAAGCCATATGCACGTCTTCTCAGGCTAAACAGATACGGCATTTACATGATGCTATAAAACTACTTTCTTATGTATTACTCATCTGGTTTGTACTTGCTTTGTATTGCATTACCACAGCATTATACAAATGTAATGTTCTACAAGTGGAAGACAGGACAGGCAAAACATGAACTATGAAGAAGTACATCCAATAGAAAAGCCCAAAATGACATGTGAGAATCTAGAACAAAAAGGTTATCAACTACAAATCAAACACGTGCCCATCAAGAGGTTTACATAGTCCACATCCCTACCCTTCCTTCAACAGAAGGGAGCAAACTACAGGAAGATACTGCCTGAATTCAAGCAATATGAAAAAAAAACCACATTGAAAACACATTATGCTCCCTCTTCGAAACCACATTTTTTCCTAGTCTAATGAAGAATACTGTAATTAAATAAATTTTCTAAAAACATCTCATGGAACTATTAATATAGTCATTAAAAACCAAAAGCTGTTCCAGAAAAATCAAACGCTACAGCTAAAAACTGCCAGTGTCACTGAACTTGTTTTCATTATGCAATACAACCATGACCACTATTCTAGAGATTTGCTACAGTAATTTGCTACTTTCTTAAGGTCTGATGCCAAATCTATTAAAGTCAATATAAAGACATGTTTTGAAAATGCCCTGAATTACATATTTGTACTGTAAGATACAAATCTGGGAGTGCTGACCCATACCAACCTGCTTAGAGGTTTTATAGCAGGAAACACCAATAAACTAAATTATCCTACAAAGAGATAGCAGTCATCAGCATATCTGATTCTTCAGTATTTGGACAGAGGAGTAACATTTTCTATTTTTCTGAATCATATTTTGAAGATGCCTTCTGATACTTAAATAAATTTCTGTAGCTTGTACGTGCTATTCTGTTTGCCTCTCTGGTTACATTTATGGCACTTGTTGCTTTACTACAAGAGCATCTTGTAAACCCTGGAGGAAGTAATGGAAATGGTATCCCTAAACATCATAATCTTTTAAAAGCCGTTTTTTTCTAATTACGGAACATTCAAATGTCTCTACACCACAAGTGAAACAGGAGTGACACCGGGAATGTGTACGCTATTCCATGGATAAACCAAAGGCAGCATTAGGCTATATGATTAAATGCCAACCACAGTGGACACACAGACTGCACAAGAAGCAGAAAAACACCAGTACCTTCATCAGGTAGAACAGGAGCACAGTGAAAAATCAGCTTCTTCTAAGATGCTGAGGGAGAATTATTAGAGCAGTGTCCCTGTACGAAACCCACTAAGGTGAGTTGGGAAAAGCAGCTCTCCCTCACAAACTAAAGGGGTTAGCGGCTAAAAAGGTTTAGGGCTTACCAGATGCAGAGGAAAAGCATTTTAGGATATGCATCTTTTTGTAAATAGTGGGTTGTGTGTCTTTATGAGATGGCATCATCACACCTTCTGCCTCTCTTTTACCATAAAGCCATTACGGTGCAATAGCATGGAATGCTCCAAGGCTTTGGAGAAAGAGTGATAGTAGCGCAGACATAGAAGATCACCCCAGCTCCCCTAGTTTATGTAAGATTCAGACATCTGCTGTAAGATATGGACCTCCAATAAAAGATAAAAGAAAAAACTGATTCAATCAGATATACTCCTGCTTGCCACTAGTAAAGCTGAAACTGTTTCCCTTGAAATACAATTGCTTAAAAATTTGTCTACACCTGAATATTTAATGGTCCTTTAAAGTTTGATCCTGGAGTTGAGCTTGATGCTTACGTTTTTCTACTACCTACTGTTCCCCTATAAACTTACAGTGGTTCCAAGTGTGTCTACATACAGTGACTAAAAGTCAAAACTTGAAAATAAAAACAATAAGACACTTAAACACACATGTATATAGCTGCATTTAGATAGAAAACGTATCTGTAATACTATACTTTTAACATTACACATTATAGTTAAATAAAGCTAGGAATACAGTCTTTCCCCTACAGCAATACATTAAATCAAAGTGTCAATAAGAAAAGAGATTTTTTTTTTTTTTTTTTTTTTTTACATATTCAGAGGCAAGAAATATGAGAGTTCAAATATAAAGAAAAACTGAAATGTATGGGGTTTCTAAATTCCTGCTGCAAGACTTAAATTACTCAATGTGCACTTGAAGCAGAAATGCAAATCTTAGTTTGAAAAAAATAATTAAAAAAAAAAGAGCACCAGAGAGTACAGAAAATTATATATAGATTGGTGTTAATGTCTTAAGGGAGAGAATACTACAAAATTGGACACCTTATCACAAGGAGTATTGTAAAGCTGAAAAAATAGATAAAAACATTGAGAATGTTTAGAGGGCCTGGAAGAATAGACAATTTACCTTGGTGGTAAATGAGACCCTACCAAAGCATGTGTTTTATAAAACTGACCATCAAAGGAGTCTTCTGTGGAATTGGAAGGTGTCAAATTTGAAGCTAAGGAACAGAAAATATGTATATTATGTGTCAGTGAGCTCCATAAATGGGAGAAGGATTGGTGTGTGGATAAGCAATGATAGTGGTAATTGGTTGCCTATATCTGTCAGCATTTAATTAAATGTTCAGATATTATACCATCAATTGCTAGTGCTTAAAATGTGAACTTTGAAGTAAAAGAGTCTATCCTCTTTGGCTTGGTCTTTCTGAATTTCTTGCATGTGCCTCTGAAGCATCTAATGTTGGCCTTGCTTAAAAGTTGAAGTTTTTTTTATAAAGCTCCAAATGACTGCAGTTTCCTGTTTCAGAAACTAGTGTCTCTTTAGAATAGCAGAGGCTGTGCAAGCCTTCTGTTCCATCTCTGGAGCTACTCAGTGTACTGGATTGGGGATCTAATGTGCTTCACTCCAAGGCCCACAAACAGTTCCAAATATGTGGAAAAGGGAGTAAAGCTTGTTAATTATTTTTTTCCCACCAAAATATATGATCTAAATTAAATTATGTGCCCAGATTGCATTTCCAGCGATGCAGTCAATGCTAACAATGCTGGAGTCCTCCATCCACACTCCTGTAACTCACTTGACATCAGTTTGGGTACTTACAGTACTGTGTGTAAGTCAGTGCAACTTGATGACTTGAAAGAGAACTAATTCAACAAAAAGCAAACAAACAAAAACCACCCCCACACACAAAAAAAAAACCCCAGCAAACAAACAAAAAAACCCCGCTTGTTCAATTTTCACTTGGTTATCTGTCTGAGCCTTTGTGGAAAGGTATTAGCATTGGTGCCGAGGTGGTAGTGGTGCCACAGGAAAGAAAGGAGACCTGGGCTCCCTGTGGCAGGAAGCTGTTGCATTGGCGGGACTCCCTATGAAACTGTACCCTGAGTGTCCTAGTTAGTGTTTAATTTGAAAATGTTGGGTATTGTTTATTTTTCTTGTGTTTGCTGCAGCCAGTGTTCCAGTGCAATGCTTTTGCAGTCTGCAAAACTTGCACTCTGAGATATTTGGGACATTTTTGTAATAATATACCATTATTGAAAGAATAAAAGTTCTTTTCGTCTTATAGTCTTGTGAAAATGAATGCTTTGACTTTTTACCAAGGCTCTACTTGACAGGACAAGGAGCAACAGTTTCTGACAAAGAGAGTAGTTTTAGATTGGATATAAGGAAGACATTTTTTTTTACCACGAGGGTGGTGAGGCACTGGAACAGGTTGCTCAGAGAAGTTGTGGATGCCCTGTTATTAGAAGTGTTGAAAGTTAGGTTGGGCAGGGTTTTGAGCATTCTGATCTAGCAAAAGATGAACCTGACCATGATGGGGTTTGGACTAGATGATTTTTTTTAAAGGTCCCTTCCAACCAAAACCATTCTGTGATTCTCTGTTTTAGGATAGATTATTTTGAATAACTTACATAAAGTTACCTGTGTTAATCTTGAGTCCCTGTTAATTGGAACCTCTGTCTCCTTGACTCCAGAAAGCTACAATTCTTGCTTCAGTTGTATTTTTAGGTGCTCTTAGAAGCTATTTTATGGAGGTATAAGTTAGTTGAAACTGAAGTGTCATTCCTACTGAATGTTCTATTTTGTGAAAGTTGAAAAATTAAGATTTAAAGTTACCTGTAGAATATAATTTAGTGTTTGTTGACTTGTTGGTTGTCCCTGAAACCACAAAGATATGACAAGGCATAAATTAGCCATGAAAAGTGTAGCTTGAAGTATCCTAAATCACCCATGCTGTTTTGCAAATGGAAATTTCAATAAGATCAAAGTGGTATATTTTGGATAAAAGTGAGGAGCACACTTGTACAGAATGGAGAGACATGTATGCTGCCTTGAAAGCTCAAATTGAGTAGCCTGATGTTAGTGTTAGTTCTTAGCAAAACCAAGATATATTCAGCTGACATCTTACACAGCTTGGAAATAAGGTAACTTTCTGGAGTTCAAATACCCATTTGCTGCCTGGAAGTAAGGTTAGTTTTGACTTGAATGCCATACTTATATTTCTAGGACCGTTATGTCCTGAAGCAATTTCTAACAACTGTCTGCCTGAAATAATACAGTTGATCTGGGGCTTATTCTTTAATACCTAAAACTAGCCTAATAGAAGCTGCAAAACCAAGATTATTTTTTTTTTTTTCCCCCCTAAATGGCTATCATTTCTCTTTTAAATGATTTGAAGTACAAATTGCAGGGAGTGCCAAACATAGCCCAAGTTTCAGCATCTCTCGTAATTTTTCATTTTATATAAACCTCCCGATCAGGTAGTTGATACTGAATGAAAGGCTATCAAAATTGAACACAGTTATACTAGGTGTCTGCAAACTAAGGTTTTAAATATCCTTTCATGAATTTTCAAAGACTTGATGATTTTAAGTACTACCAGTTGAGAAGATTCATTATCTGTAGGCCATTGAACTCTAGATTGAAAGACGGGAATAAGGTTGTTACCAAATTTATGAGAATTTCAAATCAGTGTCCCCTGTGGAACAAAAATTGGTAGTTATTTAAAACATGATAAACAAAATGAGAAAAGGCTTGTTAAATGTTTGGCTGTTGGAAGACTTCTGTCAAGCCATAATATCATTCCAAACACAACTTTTTTTGCTAAATTAAATTGGAGATGGGCAGAACATACATATTTGCATGCAATTTGGCAATCTCTTGTGGAAAATTTTAATAAATGACTAAACCCAGCAAACTAGTTGCAAAGATAGACTCAAGTTAACTTCTGTATTTCCTAGAGTTGGCTTTAGCATGGAAAAACTTAAGGAAAAATTAGATGTATAATCCAACAGTAACCTCAGTCTGCCCTAACTGATGGAGAATCTGCAGCAAAATGCATTTTAACTTCATCGATGATGTACCTAACCATGATGCAGACTACTTCTGAACTATTATCTGACTTGTTTTGGGATGCAGTGTTCTATGGCATTTGGTAATGAAAGGTCCTAAGTAAGGTATTTGTTTCACTTGAAACCTCAATGCTAATGTGTTTGTTTTGCTTTGTGTTTTTAGGGATCAGACAGGAATCTCTAATTTATTGCTTGCCGAGTATTCTGTCTGGGGAAAATCATGTCATCCATACTGCCATTCACTCCACCAGTTGTGAAGAGACTTCTGGGGTGGAAAAAATCTGCTGGTGGCTCTGGAGGAGCTGGTGGTGGTGAGCAGAATGGTCAGGAGGAAAAGTGGTGTGAAAAAGCAGTGAAAAGCTTGGTCAAGAAGCTAAAGAAAACAGGACAGCTGGATGAGCTTGAGAAGGCAATCACCACTCAGAATTGCAATACAAAATGTGTGACCATACCAAGGTAAGTACTGTTGTGTTTGAAGTTGTTATAACCACTTAATGACTAAATGGATGTTTAGGCTATCCTGTGAACAAATGACATAAAAAAAAATAATCAATTGCATGCTTTTGATTCTTTAAAAATTCTTTAAAACCTATTTTGGTTTTATATAGTGCTTGCTTACAACTGAATCACATGCTTTATAGTCACAATTTCTAATAATAACTTTACATTTCAATTTTAATTACTATGTAGATTCCAATTTGTATGTATTCTGGTGGTGCCTAGCACAATTCTTAGTTTGTAGCACTGCCTTATGTTTTTATTTAATAACCCTGTCTATAATTGGAGGGGCATACTTGAACCTACACTTTCACTGGGGGGGGGGAAGGCTAGTTTTTCCTTGGTCAATACTTCAGTCATCTAATTATTTTCAGTTGTATCTGGTAGTTTCATTTGAATTGTACAACCTGCATCCATTCTTCCTTTTGAAGGGAAATTTTATCTTTTGGAGGCAGGTTGGCTGAAGACCAGTTTATTTACTGTTACTATTTGTTATTGGTTAATGAAAGTACTTGGAGTATTTCTAGAACTCCTCTTCTGCTCCTGATATGTATATACATTTAGGTGAACGACTTGCGTTCTACCCCTTTGACTTTCTCAATTCATAGCAACTGCTGTGCAAGAGGCAAGGGTTATGTTTGTAAGTATAATGCAATCTGCTCTCAATTAATGTTGTATAGAAATCCTACTAAGGTGCCATATGTAAGCTCATTATGTGTAGTAATATGTGTAATACATACATATGTATTATGATTAAGTATCAAATAACTTCACAGGTGTGTTTTTCTGTGGAAAAAGTTGGAGGATCTGGTGACCCAGGAATATTCTGTGCACTTAGCCTCTCAACACTTAAAATAATTTCTAAGGGAGAGAAACTGCATCTGGTTTATGACCTTAATTGCGGTATAGCACATTCATCCCAGCTGCTTTTAAACTTTATTAATCATAGCGCAAACTAGATTTGACTGGTATCAGTAATGACTTCCATATATCAAATGTGTTACATATATCAAATGTGTTATCTGATAATAGTTTTAGCATTCTCTTAGGTTTGACACAGCTTTCTGGGAAAATCATGAGTATGCTCTGAATGAATGACTATAATTCTCTCTCTCTTTTCTATTCACCTTTTGTTTTTAATGCTGCCATCTGCTTTTATTTTCTTCCCTAGAGCAGTCCCAAAATTCTCTGGGTTTCCTTTTTGCTTTCTTCCTTTTGCCAGCTGGAAAACAATCAGAAATAAATTTAGAGCTTTTTTTGTCTTAGTGTCTGTCAGTAGACCGAGATTGGAACCTGTAGAGAGATGTTACTTGACTTGACATGAAATGACTATCTATTTAGCAAGTCTTCACCAAGATGAAGATGAAATGCTTAATTGGAAGGCATTTTGTATGACAAACTAAATATGCCATACAGAGAGTCACTTGATATAAAATGTGTATCTAACTTTTAGAGCTCTTAAAGAGACTTCCTAGAGCTCTCCTGTAGGGGTACTGGGGCAGTAAATACTGCTACTTGAGAAGAATAGTTGTCCAAATTTAATTTTGAGGATGATGTTAGAAGATAGAAACAATATGTTAATATATCATTTTCCTAGTCTACTTTGAGTATGTCCTTCTGCTTGCATCACCTTTTGTGTTAAAGTAGACATAGTAAATAATTTGTTAAAACAGAATATGAAGCTCTGTTATACTCTGTGTAGCCTCCATGTTGCGACCAGCAGTTCTTGTTGGGCTGTAATGTACTTTTCTCACCTGTCCTTCAGTCAGATGTAAAAAGGGCTGGGCCTAAGTTTTACTTTTCTTGCCTACCTTAAGAGAAAGCTGGTAGCTCTTCAAGTTTGCTATTGTATAAGGTTTAATTTTACACTTTATTGGTATTAAGGGGCAAGATGATGTTAGGGTCGCCAGTGGCACTATACAAAATACTTGAGTTTCATAGTTGGCTTTTGGACTGTTGATATCATTTCTTTTTGACATCAGTAGTCTGAGTTTCCAAGAAAGAATGTCAACTTAGTACTGTGATGACTTCTGATGATTCTTGTTCTTGGATTTAGTAAGTTAATGAAACTGCTGCTTGAAACCCATGTTAATGAACGTCTTAAAGATCTGCAGATCAGCAGGGATAAAGAATAAAATGCTGAATTTGAAACTTTTTTTTTCTTCCTAGTCAGCAGGAAGTTTGCAGTGCTAAGATGCTGAGATGCAGTTCTGATGTGACAACTGGGATAACTTTCCAAATGCAGTACTGATGTGACAACTGGGATAACTTTCCAAATGTTGTTCTGCTTGGGCAGGGTTTTTGTGATTGATTGTGTGTTTAACTGGTGTATATATTGACAATTGTTGTGGAATGCTTCTGTTTGCCACTGTTGTGTTATTCCCTTAACAGAAGTTTCATTTGTGGTTTTGCAAGTTTCTGGTCCCCTGGGAGATTTTTCAGAGAGTTTGATACAGTACTTTACTAGTATACTTTTCTATCATTGAAACCTAAAGCAGCTAAGCACCTACAAGCTTTTCTCAAAACTGAGAGCAGCTTGGACAAAAGTTGAATTAAATTGCCTCTTCAGAAATCTACATATACTTCTTGTATGCCATTGATAATCTTGCTGCAAATAGGATTGTTCTGTTTGTGCTGTTTGTCAAGGTGACTACATATTGTGTGGCTGATACTGTGTGTACCGTGCAAAAGCTGCTTGTTTGGTAATTAACTTCTTATGCAGAGTAATAGAGGTTCCTGGAAAGCAGAAGCAAACATATGGAGTGAGTGTTGGCATTGCACAGCAGGGGTGCTTAGCTCTTCACAAGTGGGTCAATAATCCAGTGCAGGGGCTAAATAAGTACAGATGTCCTTTTGACAGTAGCCCTTTAAGTAACTTGTAGTTATCTTGCTGAATCCTTCCAGCAAGCCAGTGGGATTCTAATTGCATAATCTCTGTGTATCCTGAAACTAAATGTTGACACGTGAGTTCACTTTTCTAAAATATGTAATCAATTTGATAAAAATTAAGATCCTGTTTTTATGCTCTTCCTTGCAGTTTTGACACAAATGGGGCACAAGAAGTAGTTGGTGAAGAAACAGAGCATGAGCATCCATTTATAGAAGTCATCTTCTAATGGAGCAGTTTCTTCCTTATTAGCAATGATAGTTTTGTTGAAATATATACTTTGTAATTAGTGATAGCTAAAATCCAAGCCTTTAACAAACCAAGCCATGCTATCTAGTGAATAGTCAACTGGCATGTTCATAGCCTGTCTTTATTATTTAAAAAGTTGTTTCAGTGGTGACAGTACAGAGTATTGGAATCTGAAGTAGCAAAACACAAATAACTAGTTTTAGTGTCCCAGTACTTTGGTGTGATCAGCTGTGTGGTTTTTCTGTATTAAAAAGAGTATAGATATGCTTCATGCTTTCTTGCTTCTTTTTAAATAAGACTTTATCAAAATGCAGTTGCCTTTGTAAAATGCCTGGTAATGTACAATTAATAACCGTTTAGTTGGGGCATGTTTGGGATAATGCTGACCTGGGTTGTTGTAGCTCCTGTATTTTTAAAATTAAAAAAAAACCAAACAAAATAAAAAAACCACCAAAAAACTAGGAGAAGGGAAGCATTGAGTTTAGACTCCTTTGTGATGTCTTATGTTCCTCTAGAGCATACATATTTGAAAAATAATGCAGAACCGACTGTCTTTCCTGAGTTGTAACTGGGTACATCTGTATCACATATTGGCAGGGAAGTAGAATTCAACATTTGGGTAACGTGACACCTGTATTAGGGCTTTATCTTATATGAAGGATGAGTAGTAATGGAGGTGACCTGCCTATATGGAGTACTCCCCAGGTACAAGTGTAGTCCTTATTTGTTGCATGTCATAACCCATTCACTCTTTCCCAGAAGATTCTATCTTGCACTGTGCTTTTGCTTACCCATTGTTGAACCCACAGAGCACTGCTTTATCTGATCTCCTTGCTGGCAGTTTCCCTGTTCTGCTGCTGACATGGTCTGCATGATGCAGTGCTGAGCTGAGACACAAGATCCCTCAATGTATAAGTACACCTTGGTTTTACTTCCATTATATGTGAGAGGATGAAGAAATAGGTGCATCTCATCAGTCTCAGCATCTCTGGCTTTCATTTGTTTTAGCTTTACATAGTGAATATAGCTTTCATGCATGTCCTGATAAAGGCTATTTCCAGTTGGGAGGAAGGAGGCAGCTAAAAGATGCGTATATGACAGAATACCTCTATTTTATCTTTCCAGATGCTTGTGTACTCAGTACTGTAGAAGGGTTTCATACAGCATCAGACAACTTTCTGATTGATATCTGTTCAAGAAGAAAGTTTAAGTTAATTTTTTGTTGTTGTCGAAGCTGTGGTATTGGTTATATTACAGTTATGTAAACTTGCTTTTGATACTATGTATGGAACAGTACTTAACACTTGAATCTTAGCTTCGGTGGGAGGTCCTGAGTTTCTGCAGAGGAGGTCATCTCTAAGCACATGGAGGAAACCAAAGTCATTAGGAGTAGTCAGCATGGATTCACCAAGGGGAAATCACATTTGACTAATCTGATAGCCCTCTATGATGGTGTGAGTAGCTGGGCAGATGAAGGGAGGGCATTGGATGTTGTCTACCTTGGCTTTTGACAACTGTCTTCCATAATACCCTTGTGGGTAAGCTCAGGAAGTGTGGTTTAGAAGAGAGGGCAGTGAGGTGGATTGAGAACTGGCTGAACAATAGAGCTCGGAGGGTTTTTGTCAGTGGTGCAGTCTAGTTGGAGACCTGTTGCTAGTGGTGTTTCCCAGGGGTCAGTACTGGATCCAGTCTTGTTCAACACCTTCATCAATGACCTGGATGAAGGGATGGAGTGTACCCTCAGCAAGTTTGCTGATGATACAAAACTGGGAGGAGTGGCTGACACACTGGAAGGTTGTGCTGCCGTTCAGTGAGACCAGGACAGACTGGAATGCTGGGTGGAAGGGATCCTAATGAAATTCACCAAGGGTAAGTGGAGAGTCTTGTGCCTGGGGAGGAATAACCCCATGCACCAGTGCAGGTTAAGGGTTGACCTGCTGGAAAGCAGCTTCATGGAGAAGGACCTTGGAGTTATCCATGGGACAGCAGTGTGCCCTTGTGGCCAGAAAGGCAAATGGTATCATGGAGTGTATCAAGAAGAGTGTGACCAGCAGGTCACACTACAAGGTAGTCAGGGCATGTAGGAAGGAAACAAGGAAGGCCAAAGCCCTCTTAGAACTTAAATTGGCAAAGGAAGTAAAAGAGAATAAGAAGGGCTTCTTCAAATACATGTGGTAAGAGGAAGAATAGGGGAAGTGTGGGGCCACTGCTGAATGAGGCAGCAGCCCTGATAACTGAGGATGCAGAGAAGGCAGAGTTGCTGAGCACCT
>JAAGNO010008163.1:54796-70442 GCA_033439905.1 Ceryle rudis
ACATTAAAAATTTTAGTCAAATAAAGTCAGGAATCAAATTTTTCCCCCAAAGCAAAAAATTAAATCAAAGTGTCAATAAAAAAAGGGATTTTTTTTTTTTTTTTTTTTTTTTTTTTGGTGAATACCAGAATACAGGCAGATTTTGATGATCTCATTCAATTGAAATAGACAAATACAATGCCATTCTAGTTCAAAATGAGAGAGAAGTTTGGGGTATTTTTTGTTTGGTTTTGTTCTGTTTTCTCCAGTAAGCAACAAACAAACTGTGGGCTAGATGGAAGCTTATCTAATGTTTCCTGGCTACAGTGCAAAGTTAAACAAATTAAAAAAATCCTGAAAGAGTTGTACTAGAGTGTAAAAAATGCTAAATGTCCAAATCAGTTGTTGCACCTTCATCCTTCCAATAGAATTTGCAGTCTGTGAACATAGCAGCAAAGGTTTCTACTTCAAAATGGTATGTGAGAACTGACAGGCTCACTGAAAGGAGCTAAAACACTGAAATTAGAAAAGTTGCTTAAAAAAACAAAAGCAAGAAAAATAACAGTTTAGCCCTTGCCTTGCTGACAGGTGAGATAATAACCATTTCTGGTACTACAGAGAACTTGCAGATAGACTGGCATTTCAATGGAAGGAAAAACCACACCAGTCCATATGGTTCCCTTAAAACAAAAGCCTCTCGGGTTCATGACCAACATTTTTCCTTAAAGGCTGACTGAAAAGAGCAACAAATCATACTGGGGATTTACTGACAGGTGTCAGGAACAATGGTAATTGTTTTAGAAAAGACTATATAAAAATTCTTTCACTACTGAACTTTGTAATGTATGTGAAAATATGATCTTCAAACTTAACCATATTATCTCAGAACTGAGCCTCAAGACCAGAGCACAGAGCCAAGTCCAATTACCACCTTAAGCACTGTGGAAACTCTACCAGATAAAGTAAATATCTTGCATCTCTTTCTGTATTCCTGCTACTTACTATGGCAAATTGAAGGAATTTGGACATGTAGAACACAACTACCAAAGGCAGAGTTTTGTTATACAGTTTTAAAGCACCTTACTCAAAGATTAGGTTACTGGTTTTCTAGCAAAAGCTCAGAACCTCTAAACATGAATGCAAATTATCCATTATTAAATGTACGGTTCTGGTTCACTGGCCACTGTTACAAATCAGGGAGCTAACTGACTTCACAAGACTCCAAATCAAACTTTAAGAGTATAATATTCTTCCGAATATTATATATTTGCAAGACAGAAGTTTTCAGACAAGTCTTTACAGAGAAATCATAGGAGTAGGAAAGTGATTCATGCTGCTTGAAATAGCTGACATTTAATTTTTGCAATTTAGATATTCAACCATTATCTACCACAATATAAAATGTAAATTGGTACGTATCAGAAAACTCCAGCATGGTTTTGTGGGTTTTTTATATCTATATATATACATACGTATATATACACACACAAACATTAGAGAGAGGCACATTCTTTGTTAGAAATCGGCATGAAATTCTTCTGTATGAACTTAAATATTTCCTTTCACAGAAGTTTTTCTGTGAAACTCTGCTCTTCACGTAAGGCGGTTATACCTAATTAAGCAAAACACTCTGTTTGCATAGCAGTAGAGTTGCACCTAGTTTGAGATGTATTTTCAAAATACACGTGTCATAAATGGAAAAATAAGCAAGATACTTCTTTTACAGCCTGGAGAAAGAAATTATTAGGTTTGACATTCTATTAAACTTTAATAAGAGCACAAAAGGAATTTGTAGTTAGCCCAAATGATCTAGCTATTCTAACTGCACATATGGGGCAAAGAACTTCTTACAGTAACGTCACAAAGTATCATCACCTCGTTCAAAACAACTCTAAAGATTGTTGCTCATTGCTTAGAATGGCATACACCCAATATATTCACAATCGGCAACCGAAGCTGGAGTATTACAATATTACTGCTGCTACTGTAATGAAAAGAAATAAGGTTGTGATGATACATTTTTGAGTTAAGCTGTAGGGAACTCTACTTCATTTTACCAAGTATATTATTTCTTGGCTGCTCCAGGAAAATTGAAAAAGAGAGAAAACTTATTTATTCATATTTTCTCCTACAGAAATGGTGGAGAGTAAAATAAAAGTATGAAATTAGCCGTCTTTGGGTTAGTTGGTTAAAAACGCATGTATCAGTTCAACTTGGATCAAGCTGCCTTGGTTTGTACCAGTGATCTGTAAAGGCTGACTGAATGAGATTCCTTTCATCATACAGGCACTGCTACCTGTGCTGCAATAGTAGAGGCACGCTTTGATAGCCACGATAGCTTCAGCTGACAGACAGCTCTTGGGTAACTGAAAGGGAATGACAGTTTGACAGGAAACATCCTTTATTTCTCCAGACAGACACTGTCCTTGAAGCAACCAAGTACTACCTGCAAGAAAAGAACAAGCTTTATCACTAGGATATTTAACACCAGGTCTGAAACCTACACAAAACACTAACTTTACCTATAGGACAACAAGGACTTTCCTTCCATATGCAACATACAGGGAAACAAACAGTCAGACAGAAAAAAAGGAAAAGAAATTTACAAATGCTTCTTTAATTTAAAGATGGAGGGATGCACAGCTTTGCTTTGAAACTACAGGTAAACATACAGTACATTTTATTTAAATGCAATGGATCTCCAATTTGTTGTATACGCTCTTCAGAGGATATTAAAATTTATTCTGAGATATGCAATCAAAACTCCTTCAATTAATGGGCTGCTATACACCTATAGCAGAGCTCTAATATTTCAGGTAAGGTATCTGCTATAAATGCATAAACTGCAGGTAAATTATGGCACTTCCAAACAGCCCTGTTGGTTTTACAAGTGGGTTGCTGCAGTTCAGCAAGGTTCAGGCTGTTACAACAGAATTTGAGTTTCATATTTATTTGAACATTTAAAAGCATGTGAACTGAAAAATGAACTGCACAGTAAATGTACCTGCATTGTACTGGGTATTTTACTGTGAGATGGATGAAGTGCTCTTTTTGGCATTTTTCAGAAAATACTTAAAAGTTGGCTCTAGAATTTATGGGCTTGAAATGACTTGTTGAGTTTAGGCTGCTTACATTCTCCAATTTTACTAACCTCTGAAGCCACCACGTATATCTTTACTTCAATAATATTGGGAGATTCTGTCGGCCAAAAAGTGTGCCGACTCTACTGGAAATAGTCTGTTTGTACTCCAAAAGCACAAACTGGAATGAGAGACTACTTTATATCACGAGGTAGATAAATTGCTGTGCCAGTACAGTATTTGTTGTCTGCTTTTAAGAGCAGAAATACGCAAATATGAAATATAACAAAGTAGGTTGTTAGGTACAAATTTACCTCAAATACCTTTTGGAAGAGACAAAGTAAATAATAAAAAAAGTCTCTTTCAAGAATATGCTTCAGCTTCCTAGTGGCCTTCCTATCAGAAACAGACAGTAGGGCTGGGATAAGCTGTTCATAGACACTGAGTGTAGAGGACAAGTATCTAAGGGGGATCAGAACCTCTACAAGGCCTCACTGGCAGCTTGTTCCAAGGAAGTTTTAAAAAAAATAATGCATCATGTTTTAATTCAAGCAAAAAGCAGCCAATTGAGTGACTGCTGGGGTTTTTTTGTTGTTGGTTTTTTTTTTTTTTTTTTTTTTTTTTTTTTTTTTTTTTGTTGTTTTTTTTTTTAATCTCTCTAACACTCCAGCTGTTAAATATATCAACTCTAAATAACATGTACCATAAGGTCAAAAAGGACTGGGAGGGACATTTTTGTATCCCTTGTATTGCAGGCATGTCATGATATAACCCACTTCGTATCTTACCTACTCCCATTCAACTGATAAAACAACACAGACACTTTACCTTCTGCTGTGATAAACCAGGAATTAGGTGCTTCTTCATTTAGTTTTGAATCTGGAGGAAGAGTCAACTTTAATAAAAACTGAATTGTCTGGCCAGGAGCTACAGTTAGTGAAGGAAGTTGAACATTTGGTGCAGATTTAGGCAGTTTTGGAAGGCTTGTTATTTTATCCTTCTGCGGAGGCAGGTTATCTGGAACATCGCATACTTCTGGATTCAGGATAGGCAACTATCAGTAGAAATCAAACAAAATTATTTATTTTTATTTGTACTGAAAGCAAATAGGCTTTCACAATACAATCCCAGTTTCAAAGCTGACATGGACTAGGAAAACTAACACATAATAATCTAAAGCTTCCTGACAGAATGTGCCAATACTACAATGACAAAGAAAAAAAGGGAAGGACAAAATGATTTTTTTACAATGAAAAAGATAGAACTGATCAATCCAAATAAGAACAATATTTACTATTCATAACGATAAAATCCATAGCTACTTTATAGAGTATCTTTTCTTTTAAGATGCTAACAGTTGCATTATATTTTTACTTTAAATAACATTTATAGGTATTTTCTTCTAATCGGGTGGTAAACTGCATGCTTCAGGAATAAAATCCAAGATTTTAACCATGCAGAATGTACAGTAAAAGGAATTTTCCATAAAAGCCATCAATATATATGATACATAAATTTAAACACACCTTGTGATTGTGTACTGTTAAATGCCAAAAACCTACACGACAGTTGGACCATTATGTCATGTATTTATACACAGTGCCATTGTAAGATGGACAGAAGCACAAATTTGTTTTGCTCTTGTGTTTATAAGCAAAAAGAACTTGTCAATTATGACAGTGGTTTTGATCTGACAATTTGGAAGCCCACTACATATCCTGTACTAAGACAATGACCTCCCAAAATCATCTCTTACAGCTTAATTACATGACTGAGTAATTGACTTCAACTACCACTTGTTGCAAAGTGCTCATGAAATGCTTTTCATACTGGAAAATGAGTCTGTATTTTTTAGTAACTTGTTTCTGAATGCTTTTCTAGAAGATCATTACTGTCCGGTTTCACGCAAAAGTTGCTTTTCCAAAGACTAACAACTCTGTTCAACAGTTCAACAACTGTGCTAACAGGCAATGTTTATTTGCCAGATCATCACAAAACATTCTGTGAATAAAGCTACTGCACCCAAAAGGTTTAGCAGCTATATGATTTTTATACCACTTGCCAAAGTCTGTAATAGTAATTTGTATCAAGAAACACAGCTATCAGCCTGTTTAGTAAGTATTACTTGCCGTGGAAAGAATTTTAGTTTCCAAATCCAGCACTTTGATCTGATGATTGTTTGTGTCTGCAACATACATCAAGTGGCCATTTTCTTCAACACACAAACCTCCTGGTTCATTAAAAGTTGACTGTGTAAAGCTGGAACCAATAACATTGCTTGCTTCTCCTGTGCCTGCCAGCGTAGCACAGTTCTTCATCTTGGGATCCACAACCTTAATCTAAGGTAAATAAAGACATTAAAAAGCTTCTCTGAAAACAAACAAACAAAAAACCCAAAGCACCAGGATTTAGAAGTTCTGCATTATCTTAGGCCTCATATTTTCATAAGCCAGCACTAACTTTAAGTATCTCAACTATCAACAGTGCATCCTAGAAGCTAAGTTATCATACTTTACCAAATGACATGTCCCATCCCTAAAACAAGCCTCCGTAGTAGTAAAAATTGGAAAGCATGTATGTAACAGTTACATATACAATTATATGCTTACCTTATGATTATAGGAATCTGCCACATAGAGCAGTTTTCTCTTCTTGTCCCATGTTACTCCTAAAGGATGCTGCAGCTTTGCATTTATGCCCGGTCCATCCACATCACCAAAGGCAAACAAATTCTGAAAAAGTATTTTATTAAATTAAAACATTTGATTATTCAATGTTGACATGAATTTAAATGATTGTAATTAAATGGAAATTCACTGACTTCCGAAAAAATGAAAAAAAAAAAATCAAGACCACTTCAAAACAAAGATACTGAAAACTGGGAAGTGTGGATGCTAACTGTGGAAATGGAAACTCTCACATTTAAGTTATTGGTATGAATTCACCTGACTTTAATGACCACATAATGCTAAATCAAGTCGGCTATTTTAAAAACAAGCAAAATAATTTGTTATCTGAGGAGCAACAATCTGCGCTAAAACCCGAGTGTCACAACTGGCACACATTTGCATTCCAAGCAGTGAAGTTAAGAAATTGATGGCCACGGAAACTGATTTACCCTCTCACCCCAAAAGTGGTTCCTCCAGGTCAGGCTTGAGAAATATTAGTAGGGCAGTGTGGGGAAGTTTGAAGTGATTACCAATGGATCTCTCTCTCCTCCTACAAGGTGCTTCACTGCTCCGTCTTTCAGAGAGATGGTTCGCACAGTGCTGCTCTCGCTATCCGCTACGAAAAGGCAGTTCCATGGTTCCTCAGAAGCCAGAGAGAGACCTGAAGGCTGTGCAAAGCCTGCCTTATGTGGGTATGCATTGTTTCTGTTCTCTTCATTTCCACTCCCAGCAAATCGAAGGCAGACTCCTTTCTTTAAGTCACTGAAGGAAAATAGTACCCAATTTCAAGAATGAATTTGAAATACGTCAGATGTTACACGTGCACAGAAGCTACAGGACAAGCACTTGTGAGTTATTAAGCCAACTGTACTGCAGTACAAGGAATTACTCATTGCCTCTGTGATAACTTTATTTCTTCTTAAGATATCATTCATCATTAGATAATTCAGCAAATGCAATGGAAAGTAACACTCAATTAGATGAATATCCCTTACCAAGTCATAGTTTCACAGCAAAAGTAGCATCTTTCATTTCATCCAACAGACATGGGAAAAAGCAGGCAGACTTTAAAGGACACACGCCTTTTAAGTCCGAACAGAGGCAGCAAGATTCAGGCTAACTACAGTTGAGAAAAAATGGTTTTAGTTTAATTTGATTATCTCTGTCTTTGGGGGTCGAAAAGCTGTTTGTCTTGATAAACAGCAATTTCACGTCTCTTGTAACAGTTGCTTACCTTCCTTTTGGTAGTTTTCCACCTTCCAACATCAGTGCCCACACCTGATGAGTGCCTGCCATTGCTATCCATAAAACATCATCTTCCTGGGTCCCTGAAACTTTTAAAAATGGATGTATAAAAATTGATGGGATAAAAACCAAACCAAAACACACACACACACAAAACAAACATAAACCCCCAGAGAAACAAACACCACAAAACCACTTTGGCAATGTTTTCTAAAAAAAAAAGAAATCAACAAACCAACCCTGCTGTTCTCCCTACTCCATCTCACCTTTTGCCATGGGGAAGAAAAAAAAAAAAAAACCAAACCAAAAAAACCCCAACCAAAACACAGAGCAAAGAAAGGAGAATGTCTTTCATCTTCCAAAAACTCTGCTATTTTTCTTCTGTTCTCTTCCCAAGGATATAAAAATTGTGGGTTTTAAATCCTTGCCTGATAAAGGCAATACTTAAATGGGATTTGCTCTTTGCAACATTTATTTTGCTATTGGGTCCATGCTTCAACTGTTATTTTTGGATTCATAACAGCCAATGAATACATACATATCTTTGTTAAGCATGGTTTGGGGGGGGGCATATTTTTTGGGGGGGTTTTGTTTGTTTGTTTTTGTTTGGTTGAGTTTTGTGTTTGGTTGGGTTTTTTTTTTTGTGTGTGTGGGGTGGGGTTGTGTTTGTTGGTTTGGTTTTTTAACTATGCTAGTGACAAAAATAGATATTCCCAAAAACTACTGGCAGGTGTTGACAAGTTTTGAAATAAATAAATAACCATGAAAATACCATTGTACATTATATAGAGGGTACATGAAGTTTTTAAGATAAGGGTAACTGGTGCTTGTGTGTCTTGCTCTGAAGAGCACCATTATTTATTCAAACATTAGATGTGATGTGGGCAGTGACTCATTTCACCCTGCACTAACCATCCAGTTTCCAAGTCATTCCCCCTATGCACACGTACAAGGGGTACCACGAAGGCCAGATGCAGATTTGCAGAACAGTGACCAGATCAAGAAGTGTTCAAGTATGTGTCAAGCATCTAGGTTTTTTTCAGCTCAAAGAATAAAACTACTATTCACCAATCCAAATCTATAAATTACACAAAGTTTGCAGAGATAATACTGTACAAATAAAAAGATACAAACGGAAAGCAAAGAACATGTAAGTACTCTATAAACATATCACATAACAGCGTAAGAAAGAAAATAGAAACATGAGTTGTGAAAGACCATTAAAAAAACAAAACAAAACCCAGAACCACACAAAAATCAAAAATAAATGTACTTAACTTAGCCTTTTCTGAAAATCTTAAGGAACAGAAAGCTGACATTTAAAAACTGCAGTAAAATAGAGACACTGTTATCTTTCTAACTGTCCCATCTAGTCAGACACGACCAAATGCTTTTTTAAATGAATGTATCGTGTATTGGAATAACTATTAGCCACTCGATAGAAAAATAACTCCATACTGCTCACAGAAATGTTTTATTTACATTAACTTATAAAACTTTACGCATCTCTTAGCTGTTACTGCCAACAATCTAATGGACACACGCACATCCCTCACACCCCCCTTTTTGAGCTTCAAAATATAAGCAATTAGATGTAAAATGCTTGCAAGCATTTTAAACCTGGGAAGTTAGTCCAAATCAATCTTCCTAAAATGAAATTACCATCATTACTCCAACTGAGGTCCTGCTGCTTTTCTTCTAATGTTAAACCTTTCCTACATTACACACTGCAAAAAGGAGAGAGGAAAAAAAAAACCCAAAAAAAAAGCATCCTTCTGTCTCCAGAATCAATTTCCTCATGCTGTGAGTCCTCTTCAGAGTAGTACTCTTACGATTTCATGCAGTTTATCTTCAGACTTTTTTGTTTCTTGGATCAAGACACAAGTTTCCAAGACTGTGATCAAAAGAAATCTGCTGACTCTCTCCTGCACCTCTCTGCAGCTCCATGTTTTCATGCAAGCTACAACTCAAAGAACAAGTCAAACGTAAAGGGCTTTTTTTTGTTGTTGAGAAGAAAGGTTTGCAAAATGAATTGGAAGCCACGCAGTTTATGAGTCACCAGAGATGTGACCAAAGTACTGGCAGTGCCAAAACCACTCCAAAAACTCACAACCCCCCCCATCACCTTTAATTAGAGCTTGTTTCTAAGAGATTTAAATTGAGAAAATGGCCTATAAAAACATTCCACTACTTCCTATATAGTAGAAGTTCAACTTCAGGATTTTATGTTTCCATGATGCATGTCTTGCACTTTTCAGATACTTCTATTCTGAGTACCCCAGAATGAATAATGCTAAAATCGACGGGTCAATTCACAAAATGAGCTTTTTATCTTGCTATGCTGTGCAGTTCATTCCAAGGGCTCTCCAGAAGTGCTTTGTTAATTATTTAACATACAGTTCATCCACCAATGAAATGGAGGAGAAAAATTTGAACTCATCACTTGAGAAAAATCTGTTCCATTCATCTATCCAGTTCTCCAATTCCACCCGCTGAAAAGTCCCTTGTGACAGCAATATGGTGAAAAATGGAAAACGTTTGCTCTAATTCTGCACACTGAATCAAAAATGAGACACAGGAAAAGAGTATCAGTATTAATTTTGAATGTTACTGAATATGTAAGATCAGTAGAGAGAAGATCCTTTCTTCAACTGGAGAACAGGACAGGAAAAATAAGGAAGACCTCCACAACCATCATAAATTTTAATGGAACTTAAATATTTTCTACTGGATGGCAATTAGACCAAAGAAAATGGATACAAGAGTGGAAACAGCACAAGCATACGGAATTGTGGAAAATGTCCAAAATTTAATAAAAATAAGAATAGTAAAAACAATGCCTGTAGTAGCATAGCTACAGTATTTTATCAGTCAATGGTTCTATGAAACGAAAAAGACAGGAAAACAACTTCTTTTAGGACAGAAAAGTTTGAGGACACATCACCATTGTCATCCTTGCGCTATTCTTGCGAGGGAAGAGGGCCAGGGAGAATCAGTATGCCAAAATTATGGTAATGCCATCATTATGGTAACTCCTCATCATCTTTGAATGGAAAGAATTTATTTTTAAAGAATTTATTATAAAACAAGATAAAAGAACAAAGAAATTCTTTTGCATTTATTCAATTAAGCACCACATTCCAACCTATCTTGAGCTGTTTTAAAAATCCATCCTAGTTTCTCCTTATTAGGGTATGTGCTTTCTTATCTTGAGTGCTGCCTGTATCAAAGCAAAGTATGGCTTGCAAATGTGTTGTTATAAAGATTCACCAATAATGAAGTAGAGCTCTGAATGCACTGGTATCCATATCACATGATGCTTCTTCAGTTAATATACAGTGATTCCGTTCCTGAATCTGCCTCTGCAGAATTCAGTCCTGTCTCTACAAATACAGAACTTTAAATAGTTCGGGAACAGTGCTGACCATGAGTCAATCTGAACGCACAGAGAAGACTTCATTCTGTACCAGTCAACAGCAGTATCTGTTTGACAAGATTCCATTCCCAGGACTACCGGCACTTCCAGCTTCCCTGTCTGAGGACTGCATGCTTACTTCCAGTCTGGGAATTAAAAGCCTGGGAATCAAAGTTACATTTTGTGGCTGGCACCACTGATATTTTCTAAATAGACTGGAGTTCAAAAATATTATTCTTGTCTACTAATTTTATCATTAAAAAAAAATAATACCAAGAAAGTCTGTTGGTACACTCATCCTCTGCAAAAACATGAGGCAAAAAAGGCTACACAACTCACCCTCCAGTTTACAGCTAGGCACACTGCCTATGTGCTCATGTGAGTGCAAGTCTCGCCCTCTCTTTAGTCAGTGGAACTTCAGCAAATTAAATCCAAATGCAATTGAGAGAACAACTAAAGAATCATTGTTTTCTTCAGTGAAACAGAGATAGCAAAGCCTCAGAGGAATGCTTTAGCATCTTAAATCTGGACTGTTCCAAATACACATCACCCTTTTCAGAGGAGTAAAAATTAATTTTCTCTTTTTTCTTTTGCTACCTGGCACTCTTTCGCCTAGTGTTGCATCATACAAACAGCATAACTCTTTATGAAACAAAATGCTTCTGGAATTTTCTTCTTTAGTTAATATACCTGCACTCTCATCAAGGAAACATGCAGTGATACTAAACCCTCCAGCAGAAACAACAAACACAAAAAACCCCCAAAACCTTACATACTCTGCCTTTTAAGGGCTACACAAATTGTACCAGTATAGGGTACTCTGCTTTCATTTAAATAATATCTATGTAAAACCTAAATTGATGTAAAAATTTCCAACTACTTTCCTGAAAGCTTGGTCAATACTGTACTTGAGTTTCTATAAATAGATTACAATCATGCAATTTAAGACCAGATTTTGGAATGTGAAACACGTAGTTATGTCACCAAACACAGGTCATTGTCCTGTTCCTTCCAGCAAGAATGCAGCTATCAAGTACATTTCACGCTCAGATCAACTGTGCATTTAAGTATCACTTGCTTTCAACACCCGCTGAATAAAAATAGAAGTGGACAACAGAGAAAGCTAAAACCAGCACACACAGTAATTTAATAATGCATTTTTAAGGTGTGGACCCTCCCCTGTACTTCATGCACAATCTATGTCAATGCAAATTTCAGCACCAACTTCAGCGAAGCCAGAATTTAATCCATGGAGTTCATTCAAGAATTTTAAAGGGGGAGGGTAAAATACAAGCTCAGTTGCAACAGCTAAAGAAACAGAAAAGATGACAAGAAGAATGCTGTCTGCCTCAGTCCTAGCATATGTTTTGTCAACTTTGATTTCCCTACTTTAAAGGGAGACATTTGTGCCAACTTTCTTTTGAATGGTAGTTCATAGTCACTTAACCTCTTTGCCTCAGACTTCAGCATCTGTATAAAACAGGGAAACAAAAGCCCATTATCTCACGGAAATACTATGAGGATGCTTAAAGTCATGTTACTTAGTAGTACCTGTTCTGAATATTAACTTACCTGCATCCTCCAAGTTTTTTCCTCAATATTGTTAATTTCACAACAAACTATACATAAAAATTTTAAAAGGCAAACAAGTCTTTTAATTGATCGATACATTCTCATTGATACATACAACTGTATGCAGGAGTAATCTTGAGAAATAATGGTAAAGAAACAAATTTTTCACTGAAGAGAGTGATTGTCATTGAGAATCACTAACAGGAGGCTGGATCTCTGCCCAGGACAATGAAGATTTTGTACAAGTCTGTGCTTCACATGCATTTACTGAATAACAAATGCATCCTGTGATATACTGGATAGCAACAGGAGGTCCTACCAGGCTCAAGCAATTTGCAGTAACAATAGAACTTTGACAAACTGCTGCAATGTTGACAAACTATTTTGTGGCCATTCATGGCAACAAACCTACAGAAGTCACTGCAGCTGAACAGTATCTATGCTGTAAGACAAGTGCACTGCAGACTGCAAGACACAGTCCTGGTTCCTGGTGCTCCAGGACAGACTCATGTTAGCATTCTACTCAATATAACCCTCTGGTGTGACAACTCTCTCCAGTTACAGCTTTTTCTAAAGAGTTTTATTACAGCAATTTCCATTTTTCCTAGTTTACTTTACTCACACAAAGTCATATGTAAAAAAAGAAAAAAAAAAATCTTAAAAAGAAACTGAAAGCACACTCTCCCCCCCCTTTATGTATTTGGCCTATTACACTCTCAAAAAAGGAATTTAAATTGATTTAATCTTCTCTTAACTGACAGGTTATATTATATTTTGTAGAGATTTAAATAGACAGCTGAGGTTGGTTCTAATTGAATATGAAAAAAAAAAAAAAATCTAACCTGGTCTGAACAGAGTGCATTCAAAAGATTTGATTTTTATACAAATGCTTATAAAAATTCAGCAGTCAGAGCAGATGACTAATCCTCTACAGGTGACTAATTCAGTGATTACTATGTTCATATTGATAACAATCATATCAATTAACGTTTAACAAGTAGAGCTCTCAAAAAAACCCCAAAATTATGAACAGATATTCAACTACTGGAAGAAGCAGAAGAAAGTATGAAAAATTAAAAGTGAAATTACAAGGTATTTGTAACCAGCTTAAGTTTCTGAAGCACTAAAGAGTTAGTTATTAGCCTCCTCCTTTGCTGATCTGTGAAACAGCACTGCAGTAAATCCCATGGAGATCAGCTTGCTGGTTCAAGACACCTTGAAAACTGTACTATCTAGTCACAGAACAGTCTACTGGTACACAAAAGGAAAATCAGATTAGATAAAATGCAGCAAAGCTCAAGCCTTCATTAATAGCAACCAACATCCAATGAGATTTTCTTTCAGGTTGTTCTTCCTGTTGCAAGTAGGATTCCACGTGTTTAACACAGACTGTAAGGGTCATGAACAAAGTCTTTGCAAACAAGTGTCTTCTTTTGGTCTTTTTTTGGTAGAAAATTGATGCCAGTATATAAGTAGTCAAGACTAGTGGTGGTACACTGTCTATACTGAGAATGTATTTGTAGTAGAAAGCTTCTATACAACCAGTATTTATGAACTACCTTCACGTTCCCTTAAACCTGAGAGTGTTTTCCTCCCTTGTTAACTGCCCCAAGATCACAACAAATGCTTCCAGGTTCAGTAAATGAACTAATTACTCATCTTACTAATCTAATTACTAATCTTGCAAAGCACGTCTAATTTAAAGATATTAGACTTAAATCATGCTACTTCCACACCTCATTCACCTGCAGGTTCAAGAAATTACAATATAGGAAGTCAATTTTTATGCCTGAAATACTGACCTAAGGTTTTTACACCACATTAAAGCATTGTTCTGTCATTGTTAACAAACTGGCATCTGCAACTTCGAAATTCTATTGAAACAGAAACATGAGAAAAAATGAGAATCAACTCATATCACTCAAAAATGAGTATCAACTCGCAGTTAGTAACAGTTGAAAACATGGCAGTTATGTGATGTCAAGCTCAGATGTGTGGTAAGTGAATTGGGATGGAAAGCTACTTAAAATCCTCAGAGGATGCTTCTTGCATTCTATCATGCGAAGATTTAATTTTGATGCCCTGATGTCTGCAAGCTTTCTTCTGAGGTATTCCCCTCCTGATTTACTCTATCACAATCTTGAGTCTAAAGATTTTATGTAACCTAACCAGAAATAAACAGATGTCCCCTACTAAAATTATTTTTATTTCCTAAACTCATGTAAGTGGTCAAACAGATCTGTATAATCAAGGAAAGGAACTTCTAGACAATGCTCACTTCCTGTAAAATGTAGCTGCTTCTTGAGTGATCCTGGCATAAAGCACTGGCCTAACAAAAGCAATCACAATTTCCTTCTGGATTTGGACCCAGTAACCATATCACTGGCTACAAAAAGAATTTTTCTTCCATCAAGTAACAGTTCATATTGTTTCAGGATCCAAAGCAGAACTACACTGGTCACTTGCAGAAGAAAACACTGGTTTTCAGACTCTGTTGCTCTTTACTTTTTGTATCTGATTATTGCCAAAACAGGAAAACATTTAGCAAACATTCATGAATGTGTAAATATGAGATGTTGCACTGGGTCTGACTGAGCTGAAGTTAATTTTCCCCATAGCAGCCTACCCAGTGCTGTGCTTTGTGTTGAGAGCTAGAAAGGTGGCTGGTAACACACCCATGTTGTAGCTACTGCTGGGCAGGGCTCGCACAGCACCAAGACTGCTTTCCAACATTCCCCCCACAGTGGGATGGAGTGGACAAGATCTTCAGAGGGGACATGACTGGGACAGCTGACCCAAACTGACCAAAGGGATATTCCATACCATATGACATCAGCTGAACTATAAAAGGTACAAAAAGGGGGGCTGGGGGGAGGCTATTGGCTTGCCCTCCAGAGCAACCATTACGCGTTTGGAGCCCTGCTTCCTGAAAAGGACCAGACATCACCTGCTGATGGAAAGTAGAGATTAAATCTTTGTTTTCTTTCATTTCCGTGTGCAGCATTGCTTTGCTTCCTGATTAAACTGCTTTTGTCTTAGCCCATGAGTTTCATCCTATTTTTCTTCTGGTCCAGCTGATAGGAAGGGGGGGGGGGGGGGGGGGGGGGAGAGAAAACTAATTAAAAAATAAAATATGATGACGTCACTTGGAGCAGGGGTGCCTTCCCCGCTGCCTGTCAGATGCGCCTGAAAAGAACAGGGCAATAAAACAACAGCCGCCTCTGTCTCCCTCGTTAAACACGGCGCTAATTGGATGTTAATTTCTCCTTGCTCTTCTCGCTGCTCGATTGTGAGGGCTCTGCCTGGCTCTCCCTCGCTCGCTCGCTTTCTTTCTTTCTTTCCTGTTGCAATGCTCTTGGCAGCTCCGAGGGACTCCGGACTGCGCGCTCCCCTCCCGCTCGGCGACTGGAATAATTGCGGAGCTGGGAGAATTAAAAAAGACGAGGCGCGGGGGCGAGCGGTTCAGAAACGGGGCGGGCGCGATGGATTTCGAGAGCTGGGCTAATCTCCCCGTTTCCCCTGCATTGTCCTGCCGACTTGGAGCTATTCTCTTCCCATTTGATTTCTTCCCCCCCCCCCCCCCCCCCCCCCCCCCCGCCCCCTCCCCTTCGGGTGGGGGAGCGGGGGCCGCGAAGAGGGAGGGAGAAAAGAGAAAAAACAACAAAAAAAAAACGGCAAAAAAAAAA
>JAAGNO010008163.1:70542-82359 GCA_033439905.1 Ceryle rudis
TGTCTGACTGTGGGGGGAGGGGGGGGGGGGGGGGGGGAGGGGGGGGTGGGGCGAGGGAGTGATAGAACAGCTCAGTGGGCACTTGGCATCCAGCCAAGGTCAAACCATCACAGATGTTAATAGCTCAACTGATACAGTACCTGAATTTCCAAAGACCAAATCCCATGGAGAGCTGATAGGCTGTTCTTCTCCTTTTGCTCCACCCTCCTTATCAACACCTTGTATTCCGATGCCTGCTACAGTGGTCACCATCTCTAATTCCAGGTCAATCTACAAGAAACAAAATAATAAACACCGAGTGTTCAAAATAACATGACTGAAGTTACAGATTACTTGTTTTTTTTTCTGACAAATAAAAACCAAAACCTAACAAATTTCAGCTGTTCATGTAGAGGAAAAAAAATAATTTTACTGCAATGCTTTCTGAGAGCAGAGGGGGAAGGTGGAAGCAGTGGGTAGCTGGAAAACCACATGCCTGCCATGTCCTGCATGCCCTGTAGCTGTTATATTACATCAATTCTTGGATACTCTCATGTCATATTTAGATGAAAGGCAACAGTGAATTATGATGAAAAATGCCATGCAGTATGATCCAGATGTTTAGATGTTTCTGTATTCTTTTTGCTACCTGCAACACTTAATCTCCTGTGATCACCAGGCTATGGTGAGGAATATTAGCAAGACGAGGACCCTGGAGGAAACTACTAATTTCTAGCAACAATGTTTCTTGACAAAGGCTCCATATTGGTACTTCCCAGAATGAAACCTGGTAGCCAACTACACGGAATACAATGCAGGTAGTTTGTGGACTTGTGCTTTGAAGTGAAACACAGAATGAACCTATTTAACAGTACTAAGGCACCTTAACAATACATATATCATCTTCATACATATCTTCACTTGAAAGGAAGCAGAAAAGTATACATAGACCTTTAAAAACCAAACTGCACAACAGCATTTTTTTATAAGATATTGAGCCAACTTTCCTTCGTGATGTTGACGGTATTTGGAGAGTAATTTGGTATAATGTTTTTCCTGTGAAAGTGATTAAGTGTTGAATTTCTTTATGGAAAATTTACCTTTCTAATTAGGTGATTTTCTGTATCAGCTACATAAATAACATTATTTTTTATAGCAATCCCTTGTGGCGAGTTGAAAGCTGCCTCTGAAAAGCTTCCATCTCTCCTTCCACTGTTTGGACCTATAAATGAAACAAAACAAACGCAAAAGTAATTTTGGGGAAAAAAAATTAAAAAGGCAAAACTTAAAAGTGCGTACAGTTAAACTTGTAAGAGAATCACATCTTTTAAGAGATGCTTCCACAGCACTTTGTACAGTTTACCTTATTAAAATTTTGCGTACTGTCATTTTAGTCACTGTGCTTTGTTATTACAATAGCCTGGTGCTATTAAGTTTTGAGTCTCTTCAAGTTCTCTGCTTTAAGCTCACTTCCCAGAGAGAAGTCTTAGTAGAGTTCTAAATTGTTCCTGTTCCCTTGCACTAAAGGACAACTGTGGAAGACGGAAATAAAAATCTACATCTTTTCCAATTCCTGACTACACCAAAGCAAGCCAGCAGGAAATCTTTAATTTCCAAAACTCATTCCAACTAATATTTGATTAGCAGCATTTTCTCATAAACAATAATAATAATTAAGAAAAAGATGACACAGAACTAATTACACAAAAGAACAGTGAGAATGATGGGGTGACAATCCTCTGCGCAGAACAATCAAGAGATAGAAAGAAACATGACCTCAATATAACACTATGAAGGTAAGCATCACATTTCAGAGGGAGTAACATTTAAAGTGCATTAGCACTATGTGTCAGTAGAAGACATTTAGATATGACTTATCTGTGCATCATGATTTATGATGTAAATATAGTAATATCAACCTTTGTGCATGCCCACAGTTATTACCATATCATTGACTAAATTACATTATCTTCTACCCACTGTATCATTTAACTGAGTCACTGAAATGCACAAACTTTTACAATCTACTGTCAGAAAACAACTTAAACCTTAACAGACACAAAGGATTGAGGTGCTGCTGTGTCAGGTTCCAGTAGTTCCCCTTGTAAACGCAGGGCGCACATCCTTGGGGAAGGGAATAGCACAGAGTGTCACTGGAAGGAGGGGTACCAGTTCAGATTAGGACACTTCCTAATTTCTGTTTACAGGCTATCTCAGAACACTAAAAGGTATCTTGTCTGCAAAGACTTAATCTCCTATACCATGCCCTGTGCTTGCCCTCAACTAACTATAATGACCACGGTTCAGACTCAACTATGGTATAAACGGAGCTCTGCCAGAGAGCTCATTTGTATCATTCCTCCTTGGAGCAGTGGGTCTGCAGCTGGGGACTCCCCTTGGATTGGGATGCTGCCCAAAGAAACTTCTTGGGATTGAGTGAGCCCTCACCCCACATTTTGGTGACCCTTTTCTGGTAGCCTTGAGTGGGAGGTTTTTCTCTTGTATGAGTGAGTGTGAGCATATTCTGGGTCATCTTACTAAAAAGAATCATTTGCAAAACTTATGAATTAGCTGTGTAGTATTATATTCCCACCTGACATCTGAACTTGTAATTTACTTTGGTCTGGCAGAGTGATGGGTAATTTTTGTTTGGAATAAAACCACATTTTGGGTGACTACAGCTTTCTGTTTTCTGTGTGCTTCCATGACAATATGTACCAGTGCAGCACTGACACTGCTGTTAATATTTTTCACCTTCTCTAAACAACAGAAGGGAATCCTACACAGGAATGCTCTTCATTAAAAACAAACAAACAAAAAAAACCCACCCCACACTCCAAAAACCTCCCCATACAACACGTGACAATTCAACATTCATGTCTCCTATTGGAAAGGGAGGCATTACCGTCTCTCTCTCCCATCTTGCTGCTGGATGTGCATGTATGTCATTTAAATCTAAACCCATCTGCAACTCTTTCAGAAGGTACAAATGTATGTTTTGTAATTAATATTGGACATCATGTGAAAATACAAACTTTAATCAATGGAACAAAGAAAACAAATCGCACATCTGAAACAACTGTATGAACAGAGTCTCACCATTCTTGGGACTAAACTATATCCCCCAGATCCAGTAAAAGTGATTTTAGTAGTGGAAAAAAAAACCACGTTCTGGCAATGCTTATAAATTGGTAGGTCCACTAGAAAAAGAATCAGCCTACTAGGCCCAGCAAACATACTCTATTCCTAAACTAAAATTACTATAATAAACTTATATACTCTTACCTCCAATAGTGTGTAGAATTCGTCCATTTTTTTGAGTAACCAGAATCCTATGATGTCCAGTGTCTGCTATTACCAGCCTTTCTCCTGAATTATCTACGGTCACTTTGCCAGGAAAAAACAGGGGAGACGGTGGGAGGGAGTCTCTGTACAACTTGATTCCAATGCTGTTATCTATGATTTGTCCTCTCTCCTTGTAGAATTTCAGTGTTATAGAAGTAAATAAAAACAACTTCTCTCTGTGTCCCTCTCCAACAAGTGAAAACAGCATATTTCCACGAGGTCCAAGAATGACCAGAGTTGGCCAGCAGGACACTTCTAGTTCGTGCCACAGTGTTGCATCTGCATCATTTACTACAGGGTGGACAATATTATACCTCAGAATGGCACTTTTAATGTTATCCAGAACCTTTTCATTTGGGAATTTTGCTGAATGGACACCAACAATGACGAGACCATCTGAAGGAAAAAAAAAAAAAAACGGAGTTGTGCATTCAAGCATATTTGTATTTGAATAATTAAAAACCAAAAACAAAACAGTAAAAATGAACTACAGTTATCTCACAACATGACTGACTCCTTTCCAGAATGAAAGAGGATTTGAACAAACAAAAAGCAATTGTATCCTTTCTGGAAAGAAAGAAAGAGAGAGAGAGGAAAGAAAGAAAAGAAAGAATCATTTATTTTTGCCCCTCCCATTAAAATGTTTAACTTTATTTCTGCATTTGGTTTTAATAAAGACAATGAAGAGTTTAGGTTTTCCCATAGCAGGGACAACTGCACTTGAAATCCTAGTATGAAGATGTTTCATAAAAATAAAATAATATTATTCTGCTTATAAACACTGCATACATAAGGCCAACCCTAAAACTGATCAAAAGCATACTGTTAGAAGCTTCCTTGAATTGTTTGCTTATTTTCTTTCTTTTTTTTTAATAAAATTAAACCACATAAATAAAAATATATGGCTCAGACTTCATGTGCTTTCCTTTGGGATAAGAAATAAATCTACTTTCACCCTACACAGATAATTATGCAAGGAGCCCCAGATTTTCCACTCTCTCTTCCTACCCAACAGAAAAAGAATGAAATGCTTTCCTTCAGTACTCTCTAGCAGCAAAAAGAAAGATGGGAAAAAAACCCAACCCAAACAAACAAAGGACTACATTCTTTTTCAGGGCTTTAAATTGTTTGTCTAGCACAATCTCCAGCAAATGAAGAAACTGTGCACATGACATACTTTGTCATACTGTGCCCAATACCACACTTTGTCTCACTTTGTACTTAAAGAATATTAGCATAATCTCATTATAATCAAAGTAACTTGTCCATTCCAGCTGAAGAAAGAAAGATAACAACAGTAACCGTGCAGCTGTAGAAACCTGCAATACGGTAGTTTTAAACCAGAAGTGTTAATCTAATGGAAATCCTTAGACATTACCCTTACTACTTATCCAAAAATCATTCATGTTTCATGTAATCACAAATAACAACTGGGTTCAACTTGTTTGTCCAAGTAAAAGTTTTACATTTTCATGTGGTGTTTTCATTATTTGAAGGAGTGAAAGTAAATGGGAAAGGAAACTATCCTTAGAGTTGACACCTACTTTGAGTTAGTTTTACCACAGCATTAGAAATTATTGACCAAAAAACCAAAAATAGTACCTATTCCCCCCCCAGTCAGGTCTATATAAACATTTAGCATCTACAAAGCCTTTTATCGGTAGCATTCAAGTATCAGTGGCATTTCCTTCCTTCCCACAGTCACCACTTTCTACAGGTGGATTCCATATAGTACCATATTTTTTCATTAATAGAAGTAATACCAAGAAGATTTGGACTCTGTACAGGGTATCATAGAGGAAGAACATCCATTACTCAATCTAATCTGGTTCTGATGATGCTTTTACTCTGAAATATGGTAAGCGTAGAACCTTGAAAAACTTCATAAGGCTCTTAAATCAGACTAATTTGTGTTCGTACAAATGCTCACTGCACTTTAAAAGGTTTTACAACTATAGATAAAATAGGTTTGGCTGAACAGCTCTTAAATTTAGATAAGCAGAACACAATTTAGTTACAGAGGCAGATGTGCAACGTAAATGTCTAAGTAGCTCTCTGAGAAGGAAAGCCACACACAAACCTTTTGCAGCTTGGATAACGCACCTTTCTCCTTATCAAATAATTTATTTAGCATTCTAGTATTTTAATTTTTAATCCACAAGAAGTGTTACTTCTTCCCTGCAATAACACACCTATCTTAGGCATTTTATTTCATTTAGCATCGACTGCTATGTGTCACAACCATTTATGTAAATTTACATACCAGATCATTACCGCCATTTGGCATTTACTACCTAATTCGGTAAAGGGCTTCACTATTGATGAAACATCAAGCAAATATGTAAAAATAAAATGCTTTTGCAAAACAGTCCTCCAGAAGCCCTGCAGTTACAGGCAGTAGAGTTTGGCATTGCAAGAATGGGGAAACTAATCCTCTGATCAAAGTGGGCCTGAAGCAGAGCCCAAAGAGTAACAAGGGTAAAGAATTGCATCCAAGGACATGGTTTGGAATGAAATGTAGTATTTACATTTATGCTTTTCTCCTACCTTTATGACAGAGGTGCAATCTGGCTAACTGGACATCTTTGTTCTACCCTTACCTCTGGTTTTGTGATAGAAATATAGAAAATAAAAAATATTTTTCTCTTTTAGCCCTTAACCTCAACCACAAAACAGTGTTAATGGAGAAGATCATCTTCGTTGTGACAACAGGAAAGGGTAAAGTGTTCCACAATAAAATAATTAGTTGAATATAACCATTTCACAGCTACATAATATCAAAAAAAATCACTGTAAGCGATACAGTCTTTATCAATCCTACAGGCACAGCACATTGCAGTATCAGACAGATGAAGTTAACTGCTGAACTCCAAACAGCAGGTCAAATTTTTTAACTGCAATGACAGGGTGAGCAGCAGTGCTGTTTGTCTTTTAAAAACATCATTAAAGCTAGAAAGACAGTTCTGTACTGCACACCTCATCAGCACAAGTTAAGTTAAAACATTCTCTCATGAAGAAAAACTCCTGTGGAAACTGGCAGATTTTATGCATATAAGTATATAGTATATGAATATGAACAGCATTTAAAGCATTTTATTTGAAGGATTATAACAGAACACAACCCTGGATTTATGCCAAGCTATTTCTGAATATTAAAAATTACTCCCTCTTATAGAAGTAATTTCTGGACTGCTGATAACATGAACTGAATATGCACTGGGGTTTAAAATAACTTTCTGAATGCCACTTGAAACACAGAAATAGCACCACTGAAGACAGCAGCAAGAACATATCAGATAAAGATGCTAGGCGACATTTAATCCTATGGAAAGCAGTCTTCATTTTGAAAGTCCTGAATCTTGATCTCCTGAAGTTCCAGACAATAGAACTACAGGCATATGTACAATGATACATATAATAGTTTAGGATCACCCTAAAACTACAGTTTCTTGGGTTCAGACCTCTCCTGTCTGATATCACACTGCGGAAGTTCCAGCATGCTCTGTGTAAGAGGACATTTGAACCACATTGAAAAAAAAAAGTAATCAAAAATGTATATACACAACGTACAATCACAAAAAGGCATTATATCAATGCTGAAGTTTGTCTTTAGGCAGAAAAATACAGGCAGCATTCCTTCAAATAAAACCAACAGATTAAAGAGCCACATGCATTATGAGACAAATGCTTTGTCGGAGTAAGACGCTTGTTTTCACTCTTACTAATATTGTGTGCTACCTCAGCACTCTCTGCCTCTTCTATAGCACAGTAGAAATGAGCTGTTAGTCACACCTGGAATGTGTAGATAAATGCTGTGTTTACAAATCTAAAGTTCAGTAAAGCTGCAGTTTCACTATAAACTGACTTGCTGCTTCCAAAAGAAATTGCATCGCTCATCTTTTGCACTAAAATCAGGTTTTTTTCAATCATGAGGCGACAGATTTTGGACCTAACCCAACGAAAAGTGAAGGGATTCCTATTAACTAAAGAAAAAAGCAGATTAAAATAGAATAAGACTCCAGAATAAGGGTAAACTCCAAGACACCTGCATTAATATAAATATTCTAAAAGCGTATGTCTGACATCCCTTCCATTTTAGTTTTATTTACATTCTACCAACTTTTATCCTTCTCAAATCAAAAACTATCCCCTGCCATTTCTCCCAGTGATCAGTAAATGGTGCTTGCCTTTGGTGAACAGGATGCACATTGATATAAGATCATGTACTGAAGTATTTTTTCTACTGCTTAAAACCCCACAACTCTTACCACCCCAATATATTTATACAGATTACTGTAATGCTAAAGCACGATTAAATAATCCTGAAAAGGCTGACCATCAGAACATGACAATAGCAGAAAACAATCAAAAGGGAGATTTATAGTGGGGAAAAAAAAGCAATGTACTTTTCTTTTTGTTTGAACCATCAAGCATCTTAATCTCTTCCTGAATTCAACTGCTATTCTCTGTTTCCTAATGGATTAAACTTAAGATTCGTGTTCCAAACACCTGCTCTTCTTTCCTTTTACCTCTACTTTCATCCCAGGTATCTTTTTTCTCACTGTGGTTCTTGTAGGGATGGGATAGCTCAGATTCAAAAAGAACTTACGAGGATAGCTCAAATGCAAAAAGAATTTAGCACCTAGCAGCACTTTCCCCAAGTAATAACTCCCATGACAGGAAGTTTAATACAACTCATACAAAGACATGTGTCTCCCAGTGGAACTTCAGTTCAGTTCCAAGTGCTGCAACCTCTTCTACACCAGTATAGAGTTGCTCAAATACTTTAAAGAGAAAGCTTGAGGGGAGAGGTTGTTAAAAAGAACATTTTGTTATCAACTGATTTAACTGCTTGGTCTTAAAAACCAGACTAAGGATATGACAGCTATCTTAATACAGTAACACTATACTACAAAATGTTTATCATTTAAAGATAGTATTCATTATATGATCAGTGTAATCTTCCAAAATCTCAATCTAGACCTTCTTCCAGCATACCTGATATTCATAGCAGTACATTTATCATTTGTTAATCACCTTCAACTTAGAATGGCTTCCCTCCCATAAAAATACCATGACCGTTTTTTTCCTTATTAAAGTTCCTTGTATCTGAAACAGTATACCAGATCTCAAATTTCCCCAAAGCAAACAGCTAAGCTTTCCACGGCAGAAGTTAGTTTGAGTCTTCTGTAAAGTGCTATGTAAACCTACAATATAAAAGCAAACTACTTAAAAGAAGTTGAATTTTCAAAAACATAGTAATTTCTTTTTCTAGTAAAATAAGGTAACACAAGAAAATAAATGCTGCCATAATTAAAACCGATCAGAAACACCAATGAAAAATCAGAGATGTAAACATTATAAGATAAATGTTATTTATTACACATACCTATTATGTTTAATACAGTATTTTTTAGGGCTGAAAGTAACTGTTCTTCATCTCACTCTTCAGTCCATTAAAATATCCAAGATAAGCGAGTAGCTGATACATTCTGTGTAAGACCACAGCTTATCTCTGACAAGTCATCACGATGACAAGAGACTGCATTCTAAATAGTAATTACCCCACATTCTTACTTACTCAGAGAGAGAGATTTCACCTCAGATGTGACTTTAAAAAGCTTAATTCCCACTTCAGAATGCAGGACTACCGATGGTATATAATGTGATGCCTTTACCAAAACCATTCTAAACCAAGCTTACATATTTTGTTATTGCAGTTAGAATAGAAAAAAAAAAAACCCAAACCAAATAACTATATCTGTTCTAGCACCTTTACTACATTCTTCTTGGAGTTGGTTCCTAAGTCAATTGTAGAAGGTTACAAACATACTAACTCTAAGCCCATACCTCACATCCTTGCATAGCTTTTTGCAAATAGCGTCATTTATAAGGATATCAGATTTGGGCTTTAAGCACATATCCTGTTTCTTTAATTATACAGACACAACAGATACCTTACTTAACCCTGTTTAAAAACGGGAGTATACATGGTCACCTTTTTTAGACTACTTAAAAGATTAGAAGACAATTTTAGGTACCCCTGAAATTTTGCCAGCTTGTTTAGTAACCAGCAACAAAGTGACTCAGCTACTCCGCCTGCAACAGCGCCAGGAAATTCTATTCCAGGCAAGCCAAGAGCACTTTTACCTTTATCAGTGTGCTGATGCTCTAAGGCATGGAGATCAGGCAGCAGGTGCAAGCAGTTGATGCAGCAGTAAGTAAAGAAATCCAACACCACAACTTTCCCACAAAGGTCTTTGTGAAGAGAAATAGGACCTTCGGTGTTTAACCACTGTAGATCTAGAATTCAGAGAACAGTGATGCCCAGTTAGTGGAAGGGTAGGGAAAGGCACTTACACCTCATTCGCACAACATCACACAACATTCATGGTATGTTTCACTTAAACAAACAAACAAGAGTTCAACACCCCTTTTTACACAGGTAGAAAAGCAAACCAAAAGTCTTATAGTTATCCAGCTCATCCTTATGTTCCACAATTCTTCATAACTAGTAAATGAAAAGAAATATTAACATGATTTAATGTAATATTGAAAGGGCACTTTATATATTTAAATAGGCACCTTTTAACTGAAAGAACATGCAAGCCTCAGAACAATTTTCATACATTTTAAAACATTATTCAACCTCTAAAAATGTCATACAGGTAACAGTTATTTAAAACACACATAAATGCTAGTAAACTAAAAAACTGTTAAACTCTAAATGATTTTTCCAACAGTTTTGTAAAGAACTAATTTTGGAGACAATTGAAATATTTTTTGTTTATAGTTTGAATGTTGATTTGCAAAGTTTGAAAGTACAGGTGTAAATCCTCCTGCAAGGGAAGAAATACAACCTTTTTAGATATCCTTGGTAGTACCCGTTGTCGTTTATTTTAACTGCTTGATGTGAGACATGAAAGCATTCTTTTCTCACTGATAACTGATATTCCTCTGATCCCATCAGAACCTAGTATCAAGGTAACAAATACCCTGGAACACGGTCTGCTGTTACTACCACTTAACATTTTCTGAAAATAATGAGATGAAGAAGATGGATGTGATACAATACAATGCTGAAGTAATTTTTTCCAGGCTTTTTTTTTTTTTAACGTATGTGCATCTAAAAATCCTTCAAACTTCCACCCTTACAGTTTCAGCAAATTAAGTTCTTACTGTCCCAGAGGTCACTGCTGCCAAAGTCAGCAAAAGGCTTGTTTTCTCCTTCACTAAGGATTGGTCTCTGCCTCCATATACTTATAAACATAAGTGGATGCACATACATCCAGATTTGGTGACAACAATGAGAGTAATTTAGCAAGTACATGCATTATTTCCACAGTATAAGGGTTTACCGTTTACTTTTTAAAAGATAAGAGTAGATTATTTTCTGGCATTGCTCCCCTTTTCACTAGAATTAAACCACCTTTTATTAAAAAAAAAAATACTGTAAATGAAGGGAAATAATGACAAATGTAAATTCAGGGGTCCAAATCCAGCCAGAAAGACCACTTTGCTCCACTGGTTAAAAGCCAAACTTCATTCCCATGATACACATGTGATTTTAACCCTGAAGTTCACCTCCTGAGGTCTTGGTCTTGCAGTCAGATGTGAGCTTCCACAGCAGCAGAGAGCCTCACTAAAATTATGAGTCTGAGCAGGACTGGCAAGATCTTAAAAGGTGTAGCCTTTGATTTCACAAAGATCTAGAAATATGTGAAATGGGTAAAATGGAAATAGGCATGCTACTGAAGGAGGATGCCATCTCCAGCAGAGTTTATATTATCAGGGATGTGAACATTGACAAGTCGTGGCAAAGAAGAGCTGGGAAACATGCTAAGCAGCTGCAGTGAATCAAAGGAAGCTCAGAAGCTGAGAACTCGTTGGTAAGGTTCTCACTATGACCAGAGGTGAGAGACATCAACATACTGTGGAAAGGGTTTGTTTTAAACAAGTAAATTAATGAAGCTAGCAGAGATTTAGAAGTGAGGCTTTAAAGAAGGGGGTTTGCAACCAGTGGCAGGGGAAGCATTTATAAAGGGGGTCGGTTTTTCTTGTCCTTCGCTCTTGGCTCTTTCAAGAGTGACATTTCATGGAACTAGAAGCGCCTGCCAAAGCGGCACCTAACGGGGCCGTAATTACACAACCCTCACAGGCAGCAGAACTCCGACGCAAACGCCGTACAGCGAGCGCCAGAGCTCAGCCACCTCCCCCGGGGGAGACCCTGCAGCCTCTCGCCCGTCAGGCGGGCCCAGGACGCCGAACCGCGCTCCGCCTCGGGGCCTGACCCGCTCGGGCCCCACCACCCACCTCCGCCGAGCTCGGGCACCGTGAGGTCCCGCTCCCGGCTGTCCATCCTCTTCAGGTACTGGTAGACCAAGTTCTCCTTCTCCTGGGGAGTGTCGGCATCGAGCAGGGCGTACTCCAGTTGGGTCTGGGCAGGCAGCAGCCCCCCCAGACCGCCCGCCGCCATGACGCCTCCTAGGCGAG
>JAAGNO010008164.1:0-24139 GCA_033439905.1 Ceryle rudis
GCGCGCTGTGGCTGTCAGTCTCCGGCCAAGCAAGGGGAGGCGCAGCGAGGAGTGTGGCGCGGTAGTGCGTGGGGTGGTGAGGTGTGGCGGCTGGGCGTGCGGTGTGCTGCGCGGAGAGGCGTGTGGGAGCCTGGTTCCTCGGGTCTTGCGAGAGTGTTCGGCGTCGAGGGGTGTAGGGATCGTATGGTGGAATGTGGAACGGGGTGCTGTAGGATGCGGAGTAGGCTGGTCAGGACAAATGGTCATCATCTTCCTCTGCCGTCTGCGCCTGCGGCTCCTCTATTTTCTGCCCTTGCAGGCAAATGTGTAAAATTCACTCTTTGAAGGAGCGCGGAGCCAACAGCCCAATTTCAGAGGTGATACATATGAGTCAAGTCTGGCATCTGAAACGTCTGCCTTGTTTTTTGGCAGCGGGACTTGGGTGCCCGATAGCTGTCATCAGTCAGAGATATCTACATACTGTCACCAGGTGACTATTTTAATTGCTGATGACTGACAAAGCTGCCCGTAACCTGTGTGTAGTATACCAGTAAACAGAAGCATGTCCAGGAAGGTTTCCAGACCACTGGAACATGATCATCTGTGGTGTTAAGTTGTTATAAAGTCACATGGTACAGATTTGATCTGGGCAGCTCCGGGGCAGATGTTGGCACTTAAACATACTGGGGAGGTTTCCCAGGAAAAGTCTTGTGGACAGCCAGTCTGGAAGAGTTTTTAGGAGTCTAGACTGGGCCTTTGACCTCTGTGTGCTGTAGCATTCCCAAGGCAAGTCTAGTTTTCTGTTATTTTTATGTATAATTTCTAGGAGTGTCCTGTAACTGAACATTGGGTATACTTCTCCTGAAACATACTCCATGTTCTTTTTTGCGTGAAAATGCAAGAGGTGTATCAGTGCTTGGCGTATGAAATTGGCAAAGATCATTCTCTCCTTCACATTTGGCCGGAGAAAGGAAGACCATTTTCTAATGTGCTCAGAGTTGAACATGGAAAACCTGCTTTAGGAAAACACATTCCTATGTTAGATATTCCACTGTGAAGTCAAGCCTCAATACAGATCCATCCCAAGGATGCTGTACGAAAAAGTTAATGATATGAGTTAAAAATAGCCATTACAAACAAAACATAAGCTTAAGAAATGCCATCTGATTTCTTGATACAGAGTCTTGACTACTCATACCTTTGAAATGGAATAAATAAAAAATGGCCTTCAGAAACCTACCATTTAGTTTTATGAAACCAGATGAATCTTGTGGCTATAACAGCATCCACTGTCATTTTACACTGTGGTCTTATAAGAATGTGGGAAGACAAATAGTCACATGGTGGCAAGGAGAATTGCGACAGATGACAAGGTTAAATTTCAGGCTGCTTTCTAGCTTTTGGTTAAAGATACTGTACTGTGGTTTTGTTCGGTATGTCTTCTTCGTGTGAGACAAATTACAGCTTCAGGGAATACTCTCCTTTCTAGGGACTCTTCAGAAAATGACTGTTCTAAATTTAAAATACTACTAATGGAATAAATCTAGAGAAGCATTTTAAATACAACAAAATCTTTCCATCTGAACTTTTATGCTGCTGTCCTTTGTTTTTAACTGCCTTTTGGTACAACTATAATTATTTCTTCTTTCACTTTCCTAAAATGTATTTTTTTTCATATTCTTACACTTTAATGTGGGGTTTCTTCTGCCAGAATTCTAAACAGAATTCTCCTTTTCCAAAACCAAAAGTGTCTGCGAAGTTTGACAAACTCCCTGAAACAGTATCGCTTACGTGTTGTAGTAACAGAAAATGAAGGAAAGTGCATTGTTAGAATAATCCCAAGCAGCACTCTTCATTGGTAGGTCTCTAAGTGATTAACTGAAATTCTTTGATAGTTCTACAGAAACTAGAGAGGCAGAGAGATAACTGAATTCTGTAAGGTCATCAGACCAGGCAGTCAACTGACCTGGGAGCGTCAGCGAACAGGAGCAAGGTATACTTAGCAGTTACTGTCTTGGAACCTGTGGCAGCAAAGACACTCATTTAACATTGTTGTAAAACCAGAGCTACTTAGTTACTTAGCTACTTAGTAGCTACAAGCTTTTGCACACCCATGTAATGTCCATCTTCTTCAAAAAAAAGTAAGGGAGTTCTTGGCACTGCAGTTTTGCATCCTCTGCAAAGGTAGTTCACAGAGAGGTGTATTGTGGAGTTTCTTGTTTGCTGTCTGTCCACATTTATCTTTGCTACATGGACTACACTTTGATGTTCCTGCCCAGCAGGAAGATACATTCTGTGAGGTACACAGGCATACTAAGCATGTACCACAACAGACTGGTAAAAGGCACAGCACGCCGATGAGGAAGGCTGAACTGCTAACAATGCTCAGTTTTGCAACCCTGTTTGGGATTTCAGCAGCTCCTGCTGCCAAGGTTTGGGGTTTTTTTTCCAAAGTAAGGACTTAATTGCAGGTTTAGAGGAAAGAAAAGATAGCATTTTGTCCTATGTTTGAGGAAGGAAATCTATTGCAACTACATGTACCTGAAACCTTTTAGACTACCTTCAGAGTGCAGAAATTGAAGTTGAGTTTGTCATGCTTGTTAGTTAAAACCCCCCAGTGAAGGGAGTTTTTCCAGCTTGAATTCTGACCGTCAGGTTTAGTAACATCAGGGTCATTTTTATGTAGACATTATCACCGTTGAGCTCATCTACACACATACAAGAATGTTTTCAAATGTAAATTTTACTTTCACTAAAAGGAATTTTTTATGTCTGTAAGAAATACATCTTACACCTTCCTGTTCACTAATAAAGTTTTATGGACTCCAAGATAACATTCCAGCTTCTGTAACTTGTTAATCTTTTTATTTGACTACTGGCATTCATATTTACAGGTCATAAGAAGTCTCTGTTTTTCACTTCACTTGTTGAATTTGCTGCAGTTTTCACAGCTGGAAGCTGTAGTATGAGAAAGAATGAAAACCTCATTGATGATATCTTCTGTGCAGTGAAATCATGTATGGTTTACAGTATGAATATGTCTTTCATGGTTGTTAATTTTAAAATAGGGAAAAAGTTAAGGCATGAAGTTGTTCAGAACTCAGTTTAAGATCCAGAAAACATCCCTCAAAGGGCATTAGTATACATGGCTTGAGACTAGCTCTGTGTTTAGATTGTGCATTTTAGGAAGAATAGATGTTGAGTCCTGTAAAATATACTTAACGAAGTATCTGTAATAGCGGTTATTTAGAGGTATTAACTTCTGCTTATGTTCAGCAATCTTAAAGAACATGTAAACAGTCTAAGAAAGGGGAAGAAACTAAGCTCATTCATTCAAACTATGGCTTCAGTTTTTCACATAGTGAGTTGGTGGGACAGCACAAACTACATGCAGTTTATGTTAAGCAGATTTCTTACTGCATTATGAAACCTGCAGAGCTGTTGTGACAGCAACAAAGAACTGAAGTAGAACTGAATAAAGTAAAAAGTGCAAACAGATTTGAGTAAGAGTTGCTGCTGATGATTAAGGAATGCATAAACCCCCCAAATTGTTCAGTAGTATGAAGTGCTGAATTTCTCAGCTGTAGGCACCTGAGTTGGAACTTCAGATCCTGAGAGATAACCACTGCTAGCAGCACCAGTTGCACCTCATGGGAATGGTGTGCATTTGTTGCCAGATCTGTCAGGAAATAGGGACGGTAGTACAGCAGTGGAAGTTCAATGATGTGTTCTTGTCTTAACACCAGAGTCACAGCTACGTATATGCAGCATCAGTGTGCCATCTTTACTGATGAACAGTTTAAACATCCTGAAGCTGCACTGATTGTTGAAGTCTAAAAAAGATTAAAATACAAATTATTTAAACTACTCCCATGTGACAGCCTCTTGACAAAATAATAATAGCTGCTTCTAAGAAGACAGGCTTGTTTCTGTCTTTCTGTGGAAGTAAAATAGGAAGTATTTCTCTTCAGAACTGAAGCTGGGAGTTGTAGGTGTGCACTGCTCTTGAGCTGCAGTCAGATACAGCCAGCCTTAGACAAGCCAATTGTTCTAAACAGCTTGTCAAAGCAGTAGCTGAGGGAGGCTTTGCGGGCTGCCTTCTGGTACCATAAAAATGGTTGCACTTTAGAGCTGTGCTTTTTGCTTTTGTAGTTCATCTTCACTCCATTGAAGTCAGCGGTGTATGTTAGTGGAAGGTCTGTCACAGCACCTACAGAGTCAGGTGACATATTTTCTGAATATCTGGTGTTTAAGATCTGGCTTTTGTATCTAACCTGATACTGGGAGAGTGTGATGGATGTCCAACCAGCATGTCAAATTCAGTGTTCTGTTGTCATCCAATTAACAAGCATGAAAAAAATGTCCTTCAAAAGAATGTAAGCACATATCAATTTAGGATAAACAGTTCTAATACTTATTTAATGCTTGTTTAAATAAGTAATGGTGGCTTTGTTTCTTCAGTATGTCAGAAGCACGAAAGTGGAAGATGCAGCATTGTTACTCACTAGGATAATTGGCTTTTAGTTTCAGTGCATTTTCAGATTCAGAATCTCATTTTGAAATTAAGACAAAAAATAGTTAAGGAAGTTGAGGATCTTTTCTTACCATGTAAGGGGTTTAAATTTTTGTATTTGACCAAAGTAGTACCCATGAGTATTTATAATTATGCATGTTGTTTGTTTATCAAGAATGTGTTTATGGATTTCTACTCCTATGTCCTCTGCAAAATCAGCCACTAATAATGACAGAGCATCAAACTCTAGCCTGTCTCTGCCATTGCACTGTAAATATCTGATGATGGTTTAGGTCAGGTAGAGCTAACTGACTATTTGACAGTAGTTGTCCTCTCTAAGTTCTGATATGGCCTTGAAGTCTGTATTAAAGATTACAGTGAGAAAGACTAAAGTCAACCTGGTTTATCTCTGTGGTCACTTTTGAAATTGCAGAGATGGCAGTTAGTGATTACTGAGCAAACTGAGAGTGCAGTTCCTGTCAGCCTTCATTAGTGTCATCTCTAAATCACCACTTTTAATCAGCGTAGCATTTCTGAAAAGTATTTTTCTTGCGTACTGCAGTCTTGTATAAGATCTGCTCACAAGATTAACACAGCAGGGTCAGAGGTAAGATACACATCTGCACATTGTTCATTGTCTTTAGATCTAGCCTGAAATGGGGCTACCTTAAGAAGTTACAAAGTAGTTCATTCTTCCTCTGGCTTTTTGGCTGGAATGGGCAAAAAGAGATCTGTTTAGTATCATCTATGATGCTAAGCAGGGTTAAGATTTTCTTTGGTTGAAAATTTATTCTTTGGAAATTTTGCTTTTCTCCCAAAACTGTGGTCTAAGCAGAAGTGTGTGACTGGAAGTGTGGTATTTAGTAGATTAGCCATCTGTTATCTTCCCTTTAGGAGTAATTTGTTTTTAAAAGCTAAAATACATGTCTTATAAGAAGCACTAAAGGACACTGCTGTGTACCCTTTTGCCTCATCAGTACAATGAGACAAACTGAGTTCATCAGTGTGAAATACAGAAGCAAAACAGCCTGGCTTCAGGCACAGACTAAAGTACCTCGACTTGAGAATCTGGATCCTAGCAGACACTGTTGGTCAGGTCATCCCCATGTGCAATGCCTCTGTATGGAAATTCTGCATTAGGTGTTCTGAAGCCCTTTATTCCAGTTTCTCCCTCTCTATCCAGTCTGAAGGCAGCTGCAGATGCATAAGTTATACAGCCTGACTCTAGATCCTGAATTAAACACCTCCTTCCTCTCCATTATTCTCCATATTCTTCCTTCTCTACTATCTCTAGAAACAATACACTTCGTAGTTCTGATTTAAAAATAAGGCAAAAAATACTACTGAGTATTCTGTTCTTTGCTTTTTAAAGAATTGTTTTTCATGCCTTGAAAAAAGTCACTTGTCAGTTCTCTTTAACACTTTGGACTGTGTGCCCTCCCAAACGACATTTTTTTTACCTTTGAATATACTCCAACATTATGTTCATGCTAGTACTAGAGATAAATAGCAGCAGTGAAAAATGTTGGATAAAAAGAATTGCTATCAGATGGAATGGATTGCAATATTTTCATGCAGAGTTAATGGCTTACTAAAACCCTTCTCAAAGGCGTTCAAGTTACCATCTATGCTTATACTTCTGCACAGCTCATAGCCAAGTGCTTTGCTCATGCAACCTGGTGCCTCTGAGAATGGAAAATCAGCAAACAAAGGAACTCAGAGTTAGGAATTTCTTTTTGTTCTTCAGTTTCTGAGATGTTCATTATAGCATATTGTTTATTGCTTGTTGCACTACTGTGTTTGATCAGCAGTATTGCCCTGGTTTGAGTTAGAACAGAACAATTCTGTTCAGTGATTTTACTTTTCAGCTCAATTCTTCTAACTAACTGCACTGTCTGAAGTCAGCAGCCTGTTTTCCCAGACAGTGTCTGCTTCTAACAGTGATAACACCCCATGGTTAGAGTTACTACCAAGGACTGGTGTGCAAACCAAGGCCACTGCTGGATCCTCAGTACCACATTGTGGGTGCAGATAAGTAAAAGGTGGCACCTGCAGGGAGGAGTGGACAGGACAGGTGACCCTACACTGACCAGTGAGGGATTCCATCCCATATACAGCATATACCATATAAAACTGAGGTATCATGAGGGTTAAGTCCTTTTCTTCATCTCTACTTCAGTGGCTGAGGGGGACTCTGTCTTTTCTGCCTTTGATCCTGATCAGTGTGTTCCTGAATTCAGTTCCAGAATCCAGCTCCTGAACACAGCTCCCATCTGCCGCTGGGCCCAGTCTGACACTTCCCCAGTGCCTGCTCCACAGCATCAGTGGTGGTGGCCACATAATTGCCATCAGGGGGGTTGGATTTGATACTAGTTTTGTACATATTTGTACATATTGCATTTTATTATTTTTATTTTCATTAAAACTGTTCTGATTTCCTTTTCTAATTGCTAAGTCTCTCTCTCTTATTCCCCCACTCTTTCTCTTTGGGGCGGGAGGGGAATTAACAGAGAGTGTCATAATGTTGTAAGTCCAGTAGGCTGTCCTGACCCTAAACCTTGACAAGTATTCAAAGATATTTGGGGGTTTAGAGAGAAGAAGGAAAAACTTTGAAGACAAGCTAGGTTTAATCTAAATCGTGGTCTCCATGAAAATCTTGATATTCTGTGGGAAGTGCATCTGGTTTATGCAGTTGACAGTCTCTTGTTTTCTGAATGCCCTTCATGAAGTTTTAAGGCAGAAAGGATCGTTATGGTTATAGTTTGATGCTTTTCATGACTGCATAGAGTGCTTTATGACTTCCACCTGAAAGCAGCACCTTTTGGTGATGCTATGTGGGATATAGTTTACTGATACAGTGATGAGCAGACATTTTCTGACTTTCCCATCTGCTTTGAATAGGAGATGCCATGTGTGCATTGGGGCCCTTTTAGAAGGAGAGAGACTGTGCGGTGTTAAAGAGAGAACTCTAGTAACAGTGTAAACGGACAGTGTATTTCTGACAATGACATGGAATTACTGATGCTTTGGAAATTAGTCACCTGAAGTCTGCTTTTCATTTATATGAAAGACCCTTTCATTTTGATCCATTCCACCAGTGGTAATGTATTCTAGCCTTGCTGATGTTCTCAGGTTGTTATGTGTTAAGCATGAAATGACAAAGAGCTATAACTTTCTGGGAAAAAGGGAGCAAACATAGGAGAACATACTCATTTTAGTACAAAGAAGGGTATTCTGTTTCTCTCGTTACTGATTTGGGCACTACCAGCAAGAAAACTCTTATTACTGGGTGGTTGTTCCTTGTCTTGCCATCATATACCTACCTCAGCCTGTTTCCTTGGGCTACAGGAAGCTCGCCTAGTTGTAAGCCTTACAAGACCATATGATCAGAGCACATCTGACATTTTCATAACTCCTGGATCTGAGAGCTAAGCTGAATGTTCCTGCCTGGAAGGATCTGCATTGCACTGTGTACACTGGCCTTCTTGACCTGTATTCTGTCAATCAGCCATGTGTGAAGTAAGGAAGTGAGGAGGTTTGGGGATGCAGAGAGGTGTGCCAGCACCCACTGTGTTGCATATCTGCCAAGACAGATATGTCCATAGAAGGCACACTGTTTACAGCATAGTATGACAATGCCTTTTACCATTTCCAAGTGTAATGTTAACACAAGTCTTCCTGATAAAATAGCAGAAATAATAGCACTATCAATGAAACCTTCCATCACTATAGTATCTGGATAATAGTTGCATAAATGTTTCAGGATTAGGTTACTTTTCCTGAGAAAACCATTTCTTTTTCCTCTTGTCTCACAGCCTTTGCTGGAGGGGCTGACAGTACAATAAGTACCCTCTGATCCCCAGACCTTTAGAGCTAGCACCTTCACAAAGAATTCAGCCTTACCACATGCTTTTTTTCCAGAGATACAAAGACAAACCAGAAGAGGTACTGAATGATTTGTTCAGAGAGTAAGAAATTCCAGGCAATAAAATTTTGAAGAAATCAGGACAAAACAAGTTGTTTTATTTTGAATTAATTTCATAGACTTATGAGATGCCTTTCCAGGAAAATACATCATATTTAGCAGTGTTTCCTGACATGAATGTCAGCATTAATATTCTATATGTAATATATTTTGCATATTTTGTGACACATTTTTAGCCCTCGTCCTCCAGTTCCACTTGTTACCGGAATGTGAAAGTTAGATTTTACAGGTGAGGCAGTATGTTTGTGGTATTCAGAATTTTCTGTCTGTCCTTGGTGCAGGAATTAAAAGCACTATTGCCCTTAGCAACAGGTAGGCTCTTTGGGTGACCAAGACCATGTTCAAATCTTTGAGTTACTTACTTCCCTGTCATGTTAATACCATTCAAAACAAAAGTTCCTGTTAAAATTAGGATGTTCCCTCTGGTTTGGTGTCTCTGTGGTAACCTCAGCCAGGAAGATGAAGAACCTCCTTGAATCTGACAGGCATCATGTGAAAAGCTTTGTCATGAGGCTCTGAGTAACCTGCTCTACTGGAATGTGTCCCTGCCCATGGCAGGGGGCTTGGAACTAGGTGATCTCTAAGGTCCTTTCCCACTCAAGTCATTCTATGATTCTGTGATTCAGAACTGAATGCTGAGCATATTCAATATAAACAGTTAAATAGGGAGTCCAACTGTCTGTCCTATTTCTCTCCCAAATGCTCCCTCACACATGTTTGGGCTGCGACAACTCTTCTCAGTGATAACTGTGCTTATGTTGCTCAATTCTAGCAGTCCTGGAGCAAAAGAAGATATTCACAATGTAACTGAGCAGTGACAGCTGGCAGCAGTTGAACCAGGACATGAATTGTGTTTGTCCTTTTGGAATTAATTATTCTGTTCAGCTTTTTTGCCTGCTTTCCTTAAAGTGATGAATGTTTAAAATAGTGAATATGCTGTGTATGTAGTTGTATTAATTCTGTAATATTGTAACATTTTAATTGTTTCTTTTAAATGAGTAAGTGACCATCTGGCATAAAGAATCACTCTTTTCAGAACTCATCCCATGGCTTGTAGGTTTTACGCAGTTCCTAAAGTGAAAATCAGTGTAAGTGGTCTACTGGTATAGCAGAGCTGAGTGGCTCTTTAGTGGAGGGCTTTCTGTTTTGCTTCTGAGGTGCAGTGATGGTTCTTCCTGACCTGTTAACAGGTAACATTCCATTTGTAGCTCTTGGGTAGTATATTCCCTACAAGGTATACAAGTTGCAAAGTAATTTTTGTAATGAATGCTTGGATGTTGTTATTTTGAAAGCTATATTCCAACTGAAACCTTTGAAGGCAAGCTTCTCCTGGCAAGGATCCTGGGGCTGTCTGATGTTATCAAAGGTTTAGTTTGTAAAGTCAAACAGATTAAAGCCTTTCCATTGGTTTTCCTTTTATACATTAATAGCCAATTCTGTACGGTCAAGAATCTTCTTTAAAGAGAAAACACAAAAGTAGGGACAGAGATCAGGGCCAAGATCAAATATTTACAGAATAGATGCAGAAAATGTAATCAAGGCAGTAACAAATATCTTCTGACAATACCATTGCTATGGCTGTCAAATGGCTGAAGAAGTCTTGTCTTGAATGCTACTCATTCCCTGATTTTGTATTACAAACTCTGTATTAATATTAAAACCACAGAAATTAAAGTTTTAGCCGTTTATGTGACCGTGCTGATAGGATTTCATTTTTGCCTTATAGTAGTGTATATCTAGAGGAGAATTTTGTACAAGTTTTTTGTTGCACAATTTGTTGCACATTTTTTAATTCTAAGGACTGTTACTGGCACAAAGAAAATGGAGAGTCTGCCAGATATTTGTAAACACTAAGCAGAGACTGAATACAATACAGATGGTAATAACTTTTTGCTAATGTGAAAAGAATGTTTTATTTGAGATCTGGAAGGATTAATGAAACTGACTGATTTATCACTCCCATAAAAGAAGTGCAGACAAAGAAATAGATATTAAAACGGTTAAAGACAGACTGTTTCTAGTGGCCCTGTGCATTTCTCTGTGATCATCAAGAGCATTAATTGTTTTGTTTTGTTTGTAGTTATCCCTTATTATTGATATATAATAGTGACCAAGTGGGCTGTGTTCTTAAGTAAACATTCAGCACCTTAATTTGAGATATGATTGCTTGTTCAGTTTCATCTGATTATAAAATTGGAAGGAGATGTGGATATTCATACCAAAGAAACAGGTTCTCAGGATCCTTTTAAATTCCAAGTACTGTTTAGTGGGCTTTTAAGATTTATTTATTGAGGAAGCTGACAATTCATGACATGACTGCAGAGCTTTGTCATGAAAAAAAGTAATCTTTGTGTGGATACAGTCTGTGAAGTTGATGGGTACTGGTTAAATAGATGGAACAACCTCTGTATATGCTTACAAGTTTAGAGGTTAAGTGAGCAGACATCTTAATATATGAACTTTCTGTTGGGAAAAAAAAAACAGCTTTCAAAATAACTTGCTGGAGAATGAGGGAGGGAGGTGTCTCAGTATAGAGGAATGTGAGTCAGAGTTAAAGGAAACAAAAAATTATGTGAAATGCCACAAAATATTGGAGGGAAGAGGCAGAGCAATACAGGCTGTTACTTGGGTTGTCAGCAGATGGTGGCCTGTCCCTTATGTCACTGTGCTTTCACAGAAAGAAACAAAACACTAACTGGATCACCAGACATACAGAGATGATTTAAAAATAGACTTGTGTCTCTTTTTTTTCCTCCCTCAAATGTTGAATATTTCTTTTCCTTTCCTTGCTTTTCCTTCCCTTGTTCTTTTCCTCTGCTGTTATACAGCAGGGATTCTGTGTCTAGAGTTACAGCTGCAAGACACGAGGGCCAAGCTGTTCAGTGGCTTTGTTTTGTTTTGATTTCTAGGGGCAATATGTAGCAATCCTGTCTGTTCATCCATCTGTTTCTCCACTCTGATCCACTGGTGCCTAATACTCAAGTCCATCAGGTAGCAGGAAGGCTGCTTCATTCTCTCTTACCTGTTAGTTTGTGTCTCTCTGTGACAGGAGTGCTGCCCCAAAGAGGAGGTTGTCCTTTCAAATACAGAAGACAGAAAACTGTTGGCTGCTTGCCATGTCTCTCAGGCAAGCTAAGGCACTCAAAATGGCCCCTCAAAAATGTCCTTTTCCTGATGCTTCCCACTCTCACTGATGACCTGTGTTTTTAAAGCAGGCTTGGTAAGCTATTGTTCACAGAACCTACAGTCAGGGAACCTTTCTTGGTCACACAGAAAGACATGGAGGGTTTGTGTACTCTGCACAGCAGTTTCAGAGGACATTGTTGGCAGTCTGGTTTTGTAAAGCAGAGATCCCTGATAATTTACTAATCAGAATTAAGTAGTCCTTTCTGAAACCTGTGTTGTCCTGACTGGCACTACATTGGCCATGCAGATGTCCTTGTATCTAGGGAAAATACAGAAGTTTGATACAGAAGTTACCTATGATGAGTATCGCTTGCTGACTAGAACAGTGTGTGATGCTATCCACTATCTTCCTCTGCAATGCTTGTGTGGCTTTGTGCCATGCACAGAGAGAAACAGTGCTGAAAATTGCAAAGCCACATCCTGTCAAAATTATGCTTTGTACCCCCTTCTGTACATGTTCAGACAAGTGGCTGAACATGAGCTAGCAGTGTGCCCAGGTGGCCAAGAAGGCCAATGGCATCCTGGCTCTTATTAGAAACAGTGTGAGCAGCAGGACCAGGGATGTGATTGCTTCTCTTATTCAGCATTGGTGAGGCCACACCTCAAGTACTGTGTTCAGTTTTGGGCACCTCAATACAAGAAAGACATCAGGGTGCTGGAGCAGTACAGAGAAAATCAACTAAGCTGCTGAAGGGTCAAGAGAACAAGTCTTAGGAATGGATGAAGGAACTGGGGCTATTTAGTCTAAAGAAAATGAGGCTGAGGGAAGACCTTCTTGCTCTCTATAACTACCTGAAAGGACATTGTAGAGAGGTAGGTGCTGGTCTGTTCTCACAAGTAACTAGTGATAGAACAAGAGGGAATGGCCTCAAGCTTCTGTAGGGAGGTTTAAACTTGACAGTAGGAAAACTTTTTCACTGAAGGAGTTGTCAGGCACTGGAACAGCCGCCCAGGGAGGTGGTTGAGTCACCATCCCTGGATGTGTATAAAAGCTGTATAGATGTGGTGCTTGGGGATATGGCTTAGTGTTGGACTTGGTAGAGTAGGGTTAATGGTTGGACTTGATTATCTTATAGGTCTTTTCTAACCTTGATAACTCCATGATTCTATGATAATTGTGAGTTGAAATTATATTTTGCAGGATTAAGCTGCATGGAGGTGGGATCTTAAGAGAATTGTACTGTCAATCTCCATTATGTCTGTTACACTTCTGCAACTTGTTTCTTCAAGTTGGTGTTTCTTCCTCAGTCACACAAGTTCCACAACTTGCATGTGTTTAGGCTTTATTTTTCCATCTTTATTATAAGTGTGATTTGTAGATTTTAAGTTCCTTCTGCAAAGCTTGGAGATGCTACGATTGCAAAAAATAACAAGTAAGGATGGATGGAACATATGTTTTTCCTCATCTCGGTTTTCAAAATAAAAGCCATTTTCACTGAGACAGCTTGAGACAAACATCCTGACTGGAAAATTTCAGTCTGAATAATTAAGTCGTCGGATAGAAGTTGCAGTTGCTTACATTCTATCTTAAAATAGTACAGTTAATGCTAAATATGTTAATTATATGTTAATGTTAAATAACATTACCATTTCTGCCTGCAGTGCCACTTGTCTTAGAGCATCCATTTCCAAATGCATTTTGAAATGAGATTTTGTATTCTTTTCCTATTTGTCTTCATATTGTCTTTTGCCTTGTCTTTATCTGCCTGTTTTTTTTCTCGTTCTAGTTTTCTACTTCATTCCAATTTCCACTTAGGTCTTGAGCAACACGAGGAACAATAGGTTTGGTTTGTGAAGGGTATTTGCGTCTGCAAGAGAATTTGGTTTCACTCCCTTTGGGTTTTGCATACAAGTGGCAATAAAATTAGGCCCATCAGCAAAACACTGTTTGGCAGTCTTTCAGATTGTGGTGCCAATGGTCTGTACTTTGATTTATGGTATGTGTGCTTGGTTTTCTGTAGTACCTACCTGAAATCAATGAATTGCCAAACCAAAATCAAATAGTACTGAAATATGGCCTGGCTTACCAGGTTATAAAAGGTTATAAAATCTCTGCAGTTTCTTTGGACTGGCCTAACTTGATTGAACTGAAAGACAGATGCTTTTACTTTACAAGTCTTATTTTAGAATTTTGTGATAAAACTACCTATCTCCATTCATCTCTGTTTTTAAAATTTGTGTTTGTTAAGGTTGGTTTGAATATATTTGCTAATCTTACAATGACATGATTTTTGGAGTATCATTCAAAGATCTGTCAAATATGGTTTGTTGTATTGATTGTAGCATGGTACAACCAGTTACTGAAATAAATGTGGTAGTAATTTTTTATCAAGTTGAAAGTGCATCTCATTCCTTCTGTGTAAGTTCACAGAGGAAAGAGAAAGGACATGTCCACAATCCCCTGGTGTCATGCCACAGACAGCACCTGGACAACAAGGGGAGATGGGTGGTAGTCCTGTATTTACTCACACTGACAGATTGTGGCAAATTACGAGAGTGGTAACTCTCAAGGGTGGTTTCTAGGCCATAGCACATTAACATTGCATTTTTGTGAATGCTCTGCCTTCTCTCCAAGAACAGACATACTCAGAGAGTAATTAGCAGCAGTGCACTCTCATACTGGAAGGATGAAATGGGTGAACCCATGGAGTGTGTTCTCACTCAAGCACTACTGAGTATTGTCATAAATGTTCTGTGTGAAGTATCACAAAGAACGGTCCTTAAATCTGTAGATGGCAGCTGGGTGGAAGGGACTACAGGCAGTTTTTGAGAACAGGACAGATACACTGAAGTGATTTTGGCAAGCCATTGAAAGGGACAAAAGTACAATTCAAAAGGGACAAATGGGGAATGCTACGCTGGGGTTAAATTAACCAACAATCCAAATACTTATTGGGAGAAGACTGACAATAAATGAGAAGTGGGCCTTATAGTTTGTTTTTTTTTTCTGAGACTGCTGTTCCTGAGACAATCTCTTCCATCTCACTATCTTCATACCCATGCTCATGGCACATTCTCCATCTAGGCATACGTTATTACATTTCCTGTAAGCTTGTTGTGTACATGGCTCTTTTCCATCTGCCTTACATGGGAAGAGAATGACACAGATGCTGTTTTGTTTTCCATAAGTTTTGTAGATTTCACCTTTTAGAGAAGGAAATTGTAGAGGGAGTGTTGAGAAGGAACGTGTGGAAATAAAAAACCTGGGCCTGTGAACAGCTAATCCCAGTGGAAGCTTTAACTGCTCATAGCTTTGTCATAAAAAGTTGATACTGTGTATAAGGAGCTGTTATCAACATTTTTATTTGTATTTTTGACTTATTCTTCATCTCCTATTGATCTGTCAGTTGTAAATTTTTCCAGTAGATCTTTGGATTTTTTTTTTGAGCAAAATAATCCCTAATAAATTACTTTCTATTCTTAGGTACCCCTTACAAACTCTAGAGAAGTTATCTATAAATTACATATTGATTGTCATGATAATGAGAGTGGGTGTGCCACCATTTGTGGAACATTTGGCACATTTATGTGGTGGGGTTTTGTGAGTTTTCACCTACCTGAATGGTCAATCAAATTTGGACCTGAATGGCATTCATGTGCTAAATAGAAAGCAACATGGACCAAACTGTCAGTTGATATGCATCCACATCACCCCCACGGTGGCACGGGGACGGTGGCATCTGAACTTTGGTCCCATGGGTCTTGCACTAGATTTTCAATGTTTCTATTACCTGTTCAAACTGCATCTTGAACAAAGTTGCTAAAGCACTGGTCAGGATCATTGCTGTCTGATGCATGGGTGAGTTTATCAGTCAGTATGAAGTGTTTCATTTCGGGTTGTGTTGTGATCTCTGTGATTGTACAGACTGTGACCATCTGAAGTGTGACTCAGTGGTTGGCCTTGTCTAGCTACAGGCTCTACTTGCAGATGGATGATCTTCGTTATAGTGAGTGGTCTTGCAAGGTTTATTCTAGCTGTAAAATTCAAATAAAAGGAGCTACATCATGGAGGAAGTAGTATACAGATCTACTGCTGCTAACCTTTTGCTGAGGTGTGTGATATCATTTTCTCTTCCAGCAAATATTACGGCATGCCCGTGGAAATGCCACAAAGGTGATATTTCTCATTACTGATGGATATTCCAATGGGGGAGACCCAAGACCCATTGCAGCATCCTTGCGTGAATTTGGAGTGGAGATCTTCACCTTTGGGATATGGCAGGGGAATATCCGAGAGCTGAATGACATGGCATCCCATCCAAAAGAAGACCACTGTTACCTTCTTCACAGTTTTACTGAGTTTGAAGCTCTGGCACGCAGGGCTCTTCATGAAGGTATTGATGTACTAACCTCAGAAGTCTACAGAGAGCAGATAGGTCTGAAAAGAAAGATCAGTCTTGTAATACAGTCTTGTACAGTCCTATACAGTCTTGTAATAACATTTCTTGTAGTGTTGTTTCTTTTTTATTTCTTCTTTTCTATTTTATTTTATTTTTATTTTATAAATTTATAACAGAGATACTCATTGCTCAGATAAAAGGCTAAACTGATTTTTGACTAAGGCATCATCCCAAAACATGTGAGCCAAATTCTTCTCCTTGGTATATGCATACTTACCTCCATTCAGCTCTTCATTTCACCTACAGAATACAGGCTATGGTCTTGGTCCAGTCTAACTGTTGCTTGAATAGATTAACCTTATACTCAGATACTCAATTGTCAAAAAGACACCTAGTACATACTCTCCTGATGCCAAAGATGGCATCCACCAAAGCTGGGTAAAGCTGTCTCAGCAGCTTCTTTTGGAAGAGGGACTGCTTGATGGCAGTATTAAGCACAAATGAAGCTGAAAAAATTTTATGATCTTTGCACCATGGATTTCAGTGAGCCTTTTTTCAGAATAAGAACATGAATGGGTTTTTTTATGCTTTGAATGTAGCAAGGCTCTGCTTTTTGCTTAGAAGTGGAATCTAGGAGTTTTAAGAAATGTAACACTAAGGATATAATGTGAGACTGTGGCGGGACTTGTGTATGGATTTTTCATTAATAAATTGATACTCTTTCAGACCTGCCCTCTGGCAGCTATATCCAAGAAGATATATCGCATTGTTCATATCTCTGTGAAGCAAATGAAAACTGCTGCGACATCATGGCAAGCTGTAAATGTGGCACCCACACTGGTCAGTTTGAGTGCATCTGTGAAAAAGGCTACTATGGGAAGGGACTACAACATGAATGCACAGGTAAGTCTCATGTCTCAATGCTTGGTTTCTTTTTATACCATGAATATCACCAGTCCTGGCTAACTGGGGAGGTCCCAGATGACTGGAGGTTGGCCAATTTGACACCCATCCACAAGAAGGGCCAGAAGGAGGATTTGGAAAACTATAGGCCTGTCAGCCTGACCTGGGTGGCTGGCCAGGTTATGGAGCAGATCATCCTGAGTGCCATCAATCGGCATGTACAAGAAAACCAGGGGATCAGGCCCAGCCAGCATGGGGTTAGGAAGGGAAGGTCCTGCCTAACCAATTTGATTTCATTCTATGACTGGATGACCCATCTGGTAGATGAGGGGAAGGCTGCTGATGTGGTCTACCTAGACTTCAGCAAAGCCTTTGACAAAGTCTCCCACAGCATCTTCCTGGAAAAGCTGGCAGCCCATGGCTTGGACAAGTGCACCCTTCACTGGCTTAAAACCTGGCTGGATGACTGGGCACAGAGAGTGGTTGTGAATGGTGCCACAGCCAGTTGGTGTCCAGGGACCAGTGGTGTCCCCCAGGAAGCAGTACTGGGCCCAGCTCTAGTCAACATCTTTATTGATGACATAGATGAGGAGATCAAGTCTACCTTTAGTAAATTTCCAGATGACACCAGGTTGGGGGGGTGTTGATCTGCTGGAGGGTTGGGTGATGCTTCAGAGGGACCTGGACAGGCTGAGTCGATGGGCTGAGGCCAATACTAGGAGGTTTAACAAGAACCAAGTGCCGGGTCCTACACTTTGGCCACAGTAACCCCCTGCAGCGCTACAGACTGGGGGATGAGTGGCTCGAGAGCAGCCTGGCGGAGAGGGACCTGGGAGTGATGGTTGATAACCAGCTGAAGATGGGTCAGCAGTGTGCCCAGGTGGCACGGAAGGCCAGTGCCATCTTGGCCTGCATCAGGAATAGTGTGGCCAGCAGGACTAGGGATGTCATTCTGCCCCTGTACTTGGCACTGGAGAGGCCTCTCCTCGAGTACTGTGTGCAGTTCTGGCCCCCCCACTTCAAGAAGGATATTGGGTGCTGGAGCAGGTCCAGAGGAGAGTGACGAGGCTGGGGAAGGGACTGGAGGGAAAGTCTTATGTGGAGAGGCTGAGGGAGCTGGGGTTGTTCAGCCTGGAGAAGAGGAGACTCAGTGGGGACCTCATCACTCTCTACAACTACCTGAAGGGAAGTTGTAGTCAGGTTGTAGTTGGGCTCTTCTTCCAGGCAGCTAGTGACAGGACAAGAGGGCATGGCCTGAAGCTGCGCCAGGGGAGGTTTAGGTCAGATCTTAGGAAGTAATTCCTCAGGGAAAGGGTGATTAGACAGGGGAATGGAGTGCCCAGGGAGGTGGTGGAGTCGCCATCCCTGGAGGTGTTCAAGGAAAGATTGGATGTGGCGCTTAGTGCCATGGTCTAGCTGATGTCATGGTGTTGGGTCATAGGCTGGACTTGATGTTCTTGGACATCTATTCCAGCCTCAGAAATTCTGTGATTCTGTGATTGTAGAAACTTCCCATTTCTGATGTAATAGGAGTGATTTATTATCTAGGCATTGCATGTAAAGATAGGAAGCACAACTTTTTTCTGTACTTTGCTAACCAAACCCAAATCTTTTTCTGCATTTGCCCCTTCAGACTGTAGTAACAGAAACTGTTCAGTGGTACTGCTTCAGCTCTGCTTTGGGCAGCAGGATGCATATAACAGAGTTCTGCATAGATAGGAACTGTAAACCCTCTTTCAGCTAGCAGGCTTTGACTAACAGGTCTTCCCATGGAAGCTAGTGGACAGGGTGGCATCTGGCAGCCTATCCAAAGCTTACTGAAGTTGAAGAGAGTATTACAATTCATTTGCTAAACTTCAGGGGCCAGTGATGTGCCAGAATACTTATGGATCTTGGAGCTCTCTCTGCTATTTAAAAATCTGCAGTGACAATATTATAATTTGATGTATTTTGATGGAGGGTATGCCTTCAGAACAAATTGCTGCTTCAGGGTGGAAAACTTGTGTTTTGCCAGAATAAATCTGTTCTAAAATGGAGAGCTGTGGACTGCAGCACAGAGCTCCATTTTCTAGATCATGGTTTTGCTTGAATCTTTTATTTGAAATTTGTGTGTTACTTCATGCTATCTTTAATTGTACTTTGTAAAATCTCTTTCAGAGCTTAGTCAAGATGTTGCTTCAAAAGGTCTTGGGCTGATATATGAACTAGGAAGTGAACAGGATCAACAAGAGCTAGTCACCACACTTGTTGATACCCTTATGACTGGGAAAAGGTACAGTGAGCTCAGAACACAGCAAGAGAATACTTTGAGCTGTATTTCTGAAAGCAGCAAAAGTGTGCATGTCTTTTGTGTGGAAAGAGATGTTTTGTGTCTAAGAGCAAGCCAATATTTGTATATTCCCAGTGGAATAAGCTGGGACATTTCTTAATTCAGCTTGGAGTTTGTTGTGACTGAAATTGTTCTGCCTTTTTTTTTTCTGTTCAACAAAGCTTCAAAATAAGGATTTAGTCCTGATTCAAACAGTTCCAATCAGTTGGGGTTTGGTTAGATTTCTTACTCGCTGCATTGTGTAATTGCAAAGGACAATAACCTCTTGCAGCAACTCTGCACAATGTGAACATTGCACAAGCCGGGTCTCACTTGTGCCCAGAATGTACCTCCTGCTGAAGAAGTGTTGTTGATGGCCACTTGTCAGCTTTAGTGCAAATAATTCTGGTATTACAGTTTTCTTACAGAATTCTGTCTAGTTACTAGGTTGGTCAGTGGTGGAAATGCTCTTTAACAGCCTACTCCAGTCTAACATGGTGTGGATGTGGCCACTGTGAATGACAAACCTTTAGGCTGGGATTCTGGGAATTCATACTGATTAAACAGGAAGAGATTGGATGAATAGAAATTATTTTTTTTTATTTTGAAGTAGAGATTTATTGTCCTTGATATGACATGTGCCTGGGAAGAAATAAAAACCTATCATTCGGTGTTTTGACTTTTCACCTTCTGATTGCACAGCAAAGCCCTCACTTTCTGCAGCATCTCCTGAACATTATACATGATAGAGGTTAATGTGTTGTGTGTGGCTTTGCACACCTGTTTGGGTTTTGTAGGACTGGAACTGAAAGAATGGGAAGATAGTGAGTTAATAAAGCAAAACAAATTAATGTGTTCTGTAGCAGGTAGTCCACTCAAGAGTAGAATTTGGTAAAGCTAATACTGGACCTCTTTTCTACTAGAGCTAAACATGAGATGACTGGAGAAACGGTGGTGTTTCAGGGTGGCCTGAGCAAAACCCCAGATGGGTAAGTTTACTGATAGTCTCAATGACAGACACACAATCAGTGCTGAGACAGTATTCCCTGTCTTAGAAATCTGCTTTCTGAGCATTTTGTTCCTCCTTCTCCAAGTTACCGTAACTATTTTGTTGTAGTACAGACAGGGTGTTCACTTCTCTCTGTCTGCTTGATGCTATAGTTTGACTATAGCTTAGCTATTATGGCATTTGTATAGCTAAAAATAGTGACACTGATTTCCCTTCTGCTTTCCAAAGTCAAGGCCTTTCTACCTACAAGGAACTTTGTTCACTGGCTAGTGATCTCAATCAACCAGACCTGGTGTACAAATTCATGAATCTGGCCAACCATCATGCCATGTGGAATTCTAGGAAGGTAATTTGCTCTTTTCATACCACTTTAATTCCCACTGTGAACTGTGGAAACAATAACTGCATTTCTTCAGTTCTGGTTATGTGATCTGTGGATAACTGTAAGAGGAGGCCATTTGCTGATGCTTTGGTGTCAGGTCCAGTGCAAATTTGCCAACTGGAGAAACAAATTTAGGATTACTTGAAATTCTTACAACAAAACATTGGTATCACAGAATTCATAGCATCCTACATTCCCCTCAGAATCAGCTGTGGTCCTTTCCTTTTACTTTTGAGTGTGCTCAGAGGCCAGGTCTTAATGTGCTCAAACGATGACATAATATTTTCAAAACTGGGTAAAGTTTTAGATGCCAGAGAAAGTGACCATTGTTATGTAAAAAGGATGAGCAAAAAGTATTCAGCTACATGTTGCTAGAAAGCCAGTTGGTAGTACACCATTTTAATCACTGTTGTCAAAAATACCCTTTTTTAACTCAATTCCTGGTATTTTGAATCTACTGACACCTTTGCCACAGCCAAAATACTATTGAATCCACTTCCAGCTGAAAAAAAGTAGCATCAGAAATTTGAAAATTCAAGTATACTCTTCAGAGCTTTAACTTGGGCACTTTTTCACTGGCTTTACATCAGCATGGAAGAATTTATTGTGTCCCTGGGAGCAGCAGAGTACCTTTTGAGTGTTTTCCCGAAGAAGATCCAGGTGGCTGCATGTACTATATTGCACCTTTCGGACTCTTTTATTCTTGCTACCTGAAGTTTTGAGTCTGGCGATGCCACTTAGTGCAAAAAAAACAAGCCCCAGCATTAACTTTCATGCAGAGTTTGACAAGTCAGCACATCTCTCAAGAATTCCCTCTCTTTGCACTAGAACTTCGGAGGCACAGGAGCATAGTTAAGTTCCTGACCCTTGTGGAATTTCCCCAGCCAGGATGAGTCAAAAAAAGTCACTCGGCAACTGTAGGTCGAGCTTTGGAATTTGAGGAATCTGCAGAATGATTTAACCTAAGGGGGCATGCGGAAGTCAATGCACCAAACCTCCACATAAGAACTAGGCAGAGCAAGCTGTTCAGGGCTTTGCAGATGATGCTTCCCTTTTCCTTACACTTTCTGCAGCCTCTTGCTTCTCACAGCAGTGCTCTTAACTGAAGCTGTGTCTTTATTGCTCTTTCTCTTTCTAATTTAACCCAGACAGCACATCCTGTCCTGTGAAATCCCTAGCATGGAGTTCTGAGCGGCAGCTTTTGACACTAAGTCGGGAAGCATGAAGTCATTAGAGACAGTCAGTCACTGCACTGCCTGTATTGAGCAATTTCTTTGGGGGCTATCCTGCCATATCCCATGGGATTTCACATGAGAGGATCAGTTCCCCTGTCTTAAAATTGACAGAAGAACTGACAGTGTTGGAGAAAGGAAAGAGTATGGAATAATAATTGAGTTTAAAGTATATATGGACAGATGCAAAATGATAATCCCCAGAAACTTCAGGTTGTAGAGCTATGGTAGAGTTGTTTTATTTTTAGTTTTTCTGTACCTAAGTTATTCTAGTTCTTCTAAACACTGTAGAGTTGTGGGGAAGCAGTGGCACACCCTCACTAGTTTTTCCAGGGAAGAATCTCTTTCTGAGGAACATAATCAAATCTTCATAGTTTTCATTGTCCGCCACCACTTTTGCCAATTATGTCAGTCGGTCTTGAAATGAAGGTTGGAGAGAAGGAAGCTCTGAAGTAGGACGTTATCTGCTGAGTGTGATTGTATGCTTAAGATCACTGTGGTACTGTCGCGCTGATGGGGCACTAATTCTGGTTACCATTCTAGACCTTTTGGTTTGGTTTCATTCTAAACTCTGTCAGTCAACTTTGTCACTTACTGTGGTGTGCCCAGGCCAAATACCTGAGTGAGTGAGTGAGCAGGTTGTTTCAACAAGTACTCTTCTGTCATTATTTCAGGGAGCAGCTTTTGGTTTCAATGTGATAGCTGCCAAGGCTGGAGAGCAGCTGGCTCCATTTTTGCCCCAGCTTCTTCCCCGTCTCTACCGTTACCAGTTTGACCCTAACCTAGGCATTCGACAGGCAATGACCAGCATTTGGAATGCCTTAGTGACCGACAAGTCGATGGTGAGTGAAAAGTGCAAATGATAGGTTTGCTTGTGGCCAGTAGCATTGTGAGAGATCCTCATGGGCCAGTTGTATCTTGTGAAAGGAGGGGCTGTGCAGAAAGGTGTGACACATTATCCTACAGGGAAAGAGGTGTTTGAATTCATGGACAAGCTGGAGCATGTGCAGAGGTTTTTCATGTGATATTGCAGACCTTATTTGGGCAGCCAGTGTTAAAGTTCATGATTTACTTTACCCAAAGTTGGGTCTTTCCACACTTTGATACTGATTTTGCTATTGCTTATGAGAAGCTTTTTGGGAATCCTTATGGCCTAAGATGCCCTTGCTAGAGCAAGAGCATCTAAATATGATTCCTCAGTTTTTAAGTGGGAGGAAGCCCATGGGAAGATGCTGTTCCTTCAGTTTGAGGATAACTTCTCCCAGACAAATTTGAAGAGTATGTGATTTTTTTGTGAGATGTCCTTGCTGTGGCTCTGAAAGGCCTGGAATTGGGTTTGCAAATCTTTCCTCCTAGCAAAGCTGACTTCAGTGTGAAGTCATTGGTTCTGATCCCTTCTCAAAGCACAGCTGCTTCTCCTGTAATTACATGTTTGGTGCTGCATCTAAACGGTTCTTTTGATAAAGGACTGTGGGACTTTCATCTTTTCTTGTAGTCCTTGTCGCAGGATTAAGCCCTGAAGCAGTGCATAGAAAGTCATGTCTAAAGCAAAGTCAGAGTGAATTTGTGTGGGGTCAGCTCTGGCAAGCCTTAGTTCATCTGTTGTGGCTGAAAGCAGGTTGTATTGTCCAAAAGGACCTTTTTTTTCTTTTCTTTTTTTTTTTTTTTTTTTGGAGAACAGGACAAGGATGCATTCTTCATTCTTGTTTCATGCTTTTGCTTTTTTTTAATACTAGGTTGATAAGTACATGAAGGAGATACTTGAGGATTTGATCAGTAACCTAACCAGCAGTCTATGGAGGATCAGGGAATCCAGGTATTGCTAGGAAAAGTAACATATTTTTCTCTGAACTCTCTTCTTTTCTTTTCTTCACCATAAACTTGTTAACCTGAAGAAGCTGAGAGCATAGTCTTTTAGTCTGCATGTGAAGTAAGATACAATCTTGAAGATATTCGCTTCATTGAGCGTGAAACTTTTTCTTGCATGTAATTTGAGCATGATACTAAACAATGTTCTCTGAAGGAGTGTTTATCTGGTCACAAAGTTCTTGCCTATCCTTGGACTGGAAATACTGCTTTATGTTAGAAAATTGAAATATACATACTTGGAAGCAGCCTGCCAGTCCATATAGCCTGCTTTTTATTCATAATTGTTTGTAGCTGAGATGTATTGAAAACTTCGATTTTAATTTCAGTTCCAAACTTCAGACCATTTTGTTTTGTTCTTACCCTATAATTCCAAAAAAGAAATCTGAAACAATTTTGTAACCTGAATATTTGCAATAGCAATTTTCCCCCGGCA
>JAAGNO010008164.1:29078-57820 GCA_033439905.1 Ceryle rudis
AATGAAGCATTAATTAATGCTTACAAAACCTGATCAGTTTGGAGAGGCTTGGAGTTGGACTCATCTACTGTAGAGATAGAAAAGCTAGAGAATTCTTGCTTTATGTACAATACCCATCAGTCAGTGTTTCTTCTCTCTTGCTTAACAGCTCTCTAATCATGAAAGACTTTCTGTAACCCTATTAGACGATGAGATACCCTTGTATACTTTGCTTTATTTATAATTTATTAATTTTTTTTTAATGTCTCTCTCAACTGGAGCCTTCTTCTGTTACAGCCTTTCTTCAGTGGCATTTTGTCCATGATAATACACAGAGGTTCTATTGTGAATAGACAGTGTTAAGATGTAAGGAGAAGAGAAAACAAGAAAGCAGGAATCTAAACCAAGAGAAAGGATGCAAAATACCCATTGCTAACCAACAGTGAATTGATGCCTAAGTAATACTGGCAAAACCATTCCTCACTCTCGTTCTGTGTATTTTTTACTGATAAAACTTGCTTGACTTGTAACGCTCAACTCAGTTTGAGCATAATATCATGATGGCTAAATACAGAAGAAATTAAAATGAGTGTGTTTTTCTAGTAAGGGTATCACAGTATCATGATGGCTAACTACAGGATAAGTGTAAATCAATCTGCTTTTCCACTGAGGATATTGGAGGACAAGTGGATGAGGAATGTCGATATAGGAAGCAAATGCTACAGACAATGCTACAGAAGTTTAGTAAGTTCATTATCTTTTAGAAAAACTCTCTTAAGACTTACACAAACAAAGTGAAATCATTTGTAGTTATTGTTGGCATAAAGACTGAAGAAAATTGCTTTTACGGATATTTTTTGTGGCAAATACACCTGGAAGCATGCAGACATGCTTTTGCAGATCTTTTTACACTGAAATCTTCTTTCTCAAAATTTGTCCCCTGAAGCCCAGTGTTTCCTGCTTTTCTTTTGGAAATCCAGGTAAAGATTCTCCTGATTGTTGCTTTAGGAAGCAAAGCAAAGTATGAATAAAAAAAGTATTTGGATGCTGTATTATTTTTCATAATGCATCACACAGGGGCTTTTAAGTATGCATTTTATACATGTAAGTAGGAAAAAAAAACTAGTGAGGTTGGGATTTTGTTTTCTTTCTTTGGGTATCTAAGTATTCACAACTCAGGTGGGACAGATCATGCGGATTTGCTTAGGGTTTTTCCTTGGGTTTAGTGGAGGATTATTGTGGTTTTTAAGACGATATGAACCTCATCATTTCCAAAGTGAATTTTTAATCCGTATTCAGTCCATCAGAAAAACTCTTTAACAAACTAGAGTCAGACAGTGAGCTTTCCAAACCATCATATAAATGCAAAAGTTTTAACATCTAACTGATGACTTTTCTTGTAAAAGAAAAAGAGGTTTTCTTGGTAAATTTGGTACATGTTTTTTCACCTAAACAAATTATGTATTCAGCTACTGGTGTTTTTTAACTATATCTATAATTTTGATAAGCCTGTTGAAGTGAGTAAGTGTATTTCCACTAGTGTTAATGAGTTTTGGCTCATATTTGGAACTTAGTGACTCATTTTTCTTCCTTCTTCAGGCCTTATGTATCAAAGTAAATGTATCTTCTGTTGCAAAAGTAAAAACTTTATGTATGATAGCTAATATGGGTAATTATGCTTCCTTGGTATAAAATTTTTCTAACTGTGTATCATGTAGCTTATTACCTTTGTATTTAAAATTGAACTGTATCAAAGAAAGAAAACCTTGAAACTTTCTGAGGAAATGCTTTAACAATTAAGTTGTGGGGTGAAAGGGAAAAGCTAGATTCAACTTTGACATGTGCAGACCAAAAAACCAGAGGTGTAATTTTACTTCTCTATGTGGTATTGAAAAACATCTCATCCTTTTCAAATAGATGTCATCTGAGGCTTTAGGTAAGTTTCTATACCAAAGCAGACTCTTTCTTTTGTACTAAGTACGGAGCTATTTCTGAAATAAATTTGATGGAAACTTGAACATGATGCACAAGCTACCCTTTTTTCCTTATCTTGGATGTGACTTGTCCTGGGCACCTTAGTGTGTCATGAAAATAAACCCTCTGGCCAAAGTTCATATATGCAATTAGAGAAGAAAAATCAACCATCTGGAAGGCTTGAGAGGAGCAGAAACCATGCTCTGAATAGAAATAGACAAGACATAGAAACAGTCTCCTGCTCTCTGTGCCAGTCAGACTCAGGCTCTCCCTGGAGTGCCCAGGCCACCTGGAGTGCTCAGGCTCTCCCTGGAGTGTCCTTTGGCCACAGTATAACCATTGCAGGTGGCTGTCACAATGAAGAAGACTTCAAGTGTAAATACAGCACCCGATAGATTTTGCCTTCAAATAAAAGACTGTAAAACCCTTACTGTTAAGCCTGGGCTCTGCCTTGGGTCTCTAGGCAGGATAAAAAGCAGGCTCTCTTACCTTCACTAAGATTTTACATCGTTTGAAAACATCCTTTCCAGCTGTGCAATCCTGGACAAAGTGGTAGCTTACAGACTTCTTGCTGAACATGTCTTCCTTAACTGCCTGAAACATTCATCAGCCAGATGTCACAGATTTTTAAACAATTTAGGGTCATACTTTTTTAGCATAGGCCTTTGATAAGCCTTTGATTGGTCATGCAGATTCAGAAATCATTCTGAGGATTGGGACTTGCATTATACTAGGCGCTTACTGTAATCATTGAATCCCTTAATGAAAAGATTTTTGTTGCAACATTCTTTGATTACCAGTACGGATTACACAGTGTCATCTTGCCCTCGGTACCTTTTCAGAAACACATAGCCAGGATGTTTTCATAGACACACACACATATTTTTCCTGAACTTGTGCCAATCTCACAAATTAAAAGACGTCTTAGCATCTGTGAGCCTTGAAGTATCTCTTGTCTCAAAGAACAAAAAATTAAAATTCTTCAAAGAGTGCATCAGGGACAAAATAAGATGGCAGTATACAGTAAAGAGAATTATAGACATAAGGAGAGAGTTTAAGAGACATAGAGCTTGTTTTAATTAACTGTTTTGTCCCTAGCATCTCTCTAAGGACTTAAGTCATTCCCAGGACATAATTTGTGCTACAGTTAACTCATAAGGTTTAGCCTTAATGCCTGTGCCTGCGAGATTGAGAATAAGTATCGGGATTCCCAACATCTTTAAGTTGCTCCTAGAGTCTTGTCAAAATGGATTCATTAACCAGACTGGGGCATAGCACTGTTAATGCAACAAAATCAGGCAGTCACTGTGTCTCTACCTTCGGAGTTTCATGGATTGTATAAAGCATGTTTGTCACTTGGTCAGACAAACTTGACTCAGCTTTCAGAATCACTTTCCAGGTGAACACAGAGTGCAGAAATACTTTTAATTTATTTTTAAATCCTTGTCTTGACTTATGCTGTGATATTCATTCTACCCAGGCCAGTGAATATTGCTAAGTGTGTTCTCTGTAAGAATAAGTACTATTCCTTTCAACATTTCAAACAAAGTTGCCTACTTCTTTTTCAGTATGAAGCAATTATTTTCTATAAAATGCAGTTTGCATCATTTTTCAAGTGTACAAAGATGGTTATCTGGCCCTAGGTTTGCTGAGAGGGAGAAGAAAATGTAGAAGCAAATGTATACAAAAAGATTATGATGTTATAACCCACAGCTAAATAAGTCATTTGTTTGCAGATTTTCACCTAAACAAAGTCTCACAAGGGATATTTACCCAAAAGGCAATATAGATGTTCCTTCCACTACCTTCTATTCATTTGGCTACCACCACTGTAAGGAAGGAAAAATAGTAGTGAGAAGGGATGAGATGGCTTTTCTGTTGCCTCTCCTGCTCAGTCCTGTCCAGCTGACTTCACTGTGTTCTCTGTGTAAAACTGGCAGGTTTCTCAGATCATTTCACAATCACTTGCAGGGAAGAAGCCCTCTCTCCCTATCCTCTGCAGCTATGCTCCTTGCTTCCTCCCTCTGTGCACATGCTCTGTTTCTTAAGCTACAGGGGTCCAGAAGTACTTCAGACTCTGGTACCACTCCAGCAAAGGCAGTGGGCAGTGGGAATGGTATGCTGGAAAAATCATTATGAAAAGGGGCCAAAAGCCCACTCAACTTGGAGCAGAAGTAGGGCAAATAGGTTGCAGACAGTTTAGGAGAAGCTTAGCCTATCTGCCAGGTACTCAACAGCCAGAATGGACAGGAGCAGTTTGGTGTGCTGTCATGTAATCAGCCTTGTTTTCTTCTGTCACTCTAAAATCTACTGCAGATGGTCCAACCTTCTCACACAGAAACTGTGCTGATTGCATGGTGGAGTGTGACTGGGTCCCTTGAGAATAAGAAAGCAGCAACAAGATCAGTTTCATCAAACAGGAAATTGGTTTCCCCTGGTTTTGTTGGTGTTTTGATGAAAACAGAAATCAAGACTCTGCACAGAAATGGGAACCTCTTCAGACCAAAAACCCCGGAGTTTAATTTGTTACCATGCAAAACAGAGCCAGACTAGCAACTCATGCTTCCAGTGCAGATGTTTTAGTAGGGCTAATACTGGAAGTTAGTGTAAGGACTTGAATTTTTTTCCATAATCTGAAATTTATTAAATATGAAGCATTTTACTCCACAAGAATGGGAAGAATGAATCAACCATCTGGGGGGATAGTAGTTGAGAAAGTTTAATTTTCTGGGAAGTGTGTATAATACAGTTAATCCAGTAGTCTAATTGTAGTCAAGCAATTATAGTTTGGACCTGACAGATTTGAAACAAACTCCATATAATTAATCACTATGTTGCAGTTTTTCTTTAGTGTAAAGCACAGAAGAGTGGCAAAATGTCCATCTGTGTAGGTGTGTGCAGCTATATTGATTTTACTCAGAATTGCATCCTACGGTAACAACCTAAGATCTGGCTCCTTCTTCTGGACATGAGGCAAATCTTCTGGTGTTCTTTCCACAAAAGCAAAAGAAACACTCTGAGGATAGTTTAAAAAAATTGTGAATTTTTGACTCATAAAGTTCAAACAAAAGATGTTCTCTTGTAAGTGCCATAGTAAATGCCCATGCAAAGTTTCCATCTCCTTGTGGTGTGTAGTTTATTTCTTACACAAGAATACCAGAAGATGAAGTACAAGAACTTTCCTACATTGTAGTTGTTAGTGCTGCACCAACCTGCTTTTCACCGATCACTGCTATTAATTCCAGGCTGTTTGTTGGTTAGGGCTTTACAGGATAGTCCAGAATATAACGTTCCTATTGCAATTCTCAGGTTTCCCTTCAGCTCCAGTTTTTATGGTTTTATGACAGAAAAATATTTGTTATGTTCTGAGTCTGTTCCCCTAGAAAAACTCTTACCTGGAAATACACACAGGTGGTATTAAAAACTGTATAGAGAGAGATAGAGATGAAAATGACAGTGTTCTGGTGGAACACAGAAAGACCTATACCTGCATGGGTTGGGAATATTCTAAGTCGCATTAATCTGATGACATGTTTTTATATTCTGACTTTAATGTCTGTGTAAAAACACCTGGAGCTTTGAAGGAAAATGTTGGTCTGTCACTGTGTTTTCCTGTCCCTCATTTCACACTTTGCCCATCTGCTGCCCTCAGCATGCTATGAAGCCTCCACGGGCCTCAGACCAGCAGCCTGACGCAATAGCTTTAGCATTAGAGGAGGCAAGCCCATTGCATTTTACAGCAGCAACAGTGTGTCTGCTCACTCTGGGGAATGCAGGGCACTGCAGAGGTGCTCTACTAGTTGGCTGCAGCTAACCATTTTAAATCTCCTACCTATTTTTATCCCAGTGACACAGAGTTGCCACAGGTCTCAAGAGAGACGGTATGGAAGAGGGATTTGCCTGCAGGAATATGAACTGCTACAAAAGTTACTTTTTCAAGTAACTCAGTTCACAGGCCTAGTTTTTTCTAAGTGCAAGAAGAAAAGTGGGAGGCTGAGTAGTCTTATTCTGAGAAATCTTGGTGTCAACATAAAACATAAGGAGTGCTTGCCAAACATCATGGTTATCCAGATGAGATGCTTGTAGTTAAGCCAGTGTTTCTTTTGGATTTCCATTGTTGCCTATCTCACAGAGGCATTAGTTTGTATACCTAAATACACTCTGGTACTCTAGCCCTATTTCTATAGTCAACTTCACAAAAAATATCACTTGAAATGGAGGTACTCAATTTTCCTCTTTCCAGAGCCTAATCCTTTGCCTCAATGTAGTGAGGGTCAAAATTGGCAGTCACTTGTAAATACCTTCACTTCAATTTTTATGTAATAGTGAATTGTACAGGAGTAAAACTCATAAATTTTATTTCTTTTATTCCTGAATGGAAATTAAAAATACAATGCCTTACAAAATATATTGCTTTTAAAACATGGCACTTCTGTCAGCACCTATATTCTTCAATCAAAAACACTTCACAAAACTGTTCCAGTGGCAGCGCAGGGGTGGTGGTTACGGTCATGGCATGGGAGTACACAAGGGCAGGGACACTTGGTCTTCATCAGTGACTTGATTTTAGCAATAGGAGTAGCTGAGTTGTGTTAATGTATGGCTTTTTTAGGCACATCGGTAGCCCACCTTGTGTCCACAGTACAAACCCATAAGAAAAGAAGTAGTGTGATCACAAAAAATTGGACTGAGAAGGAGCATACCAGATGCAGACACTAAGGGATGCTCTGACAGTATCTCATTACTGTAGCAGTAGCTGAGGGTTATCTTCATTCCTTCCTTTTCCACTGCTCAGCAGTGATGCTCCTTCTCAGTACAATAATTGCTCTCCTAGCCTAGGTGCCAGAGGAATTTGGTCTAGAAACAGTACTGAGCTATACTGTGTCCACAACAGTACAGTTTGCATGGCCCTTAGTTCCAATTAACAAATGAGGTCTCATGCTCTTCTAGCCTTCAGGATTGTTCTGTCTTCATTCCCCTCATAGCTCTTCACCAGCAGTTCTTCACCAGCTGCTTGGGCACTTTCCACCATGTCACAGGCAAGAAGGCAACTTGTGCCCTGAGAACACGTGGGAAGCCCTTTACTGTCTTCTTGTTCTCACAATTCTGTTAACTACCTATCTCTCAAAATGCAGGTGATGAATTATGGCTGTTACTTGTCTGGTTTTTGCCTCAAGGCTGAAGCACAGACAAGTATTAAGGGTAACAAGTTCAAGGTCTGTGAATGTGATGCTTCACAGCGTTGTCTGTAATGTCTTACATTTCACTTCCAGTGATGTTAGAGATTGATTTATTCCCACTACTTTTCAGGTCACTTTTGGGAGGCCTTCTACATTGAAAGTGCAGTGCCTCATACATTCCAGTCAGAGAGGTAGTTTATCATCTGTCACTTGCATCCCTCACTGGTTCAGTCTGCAAAAGTGCAAGAAATTATCCAAGAACTTGGCTCCAGCTCAGAAAAAAATGTGATATTTTTAGACAGCATTAATTATCTTGTGAACCCAACTAATTAGAATCAAGTGCTGTTTAGGAATAGATCTTCTATCTAAAAAATCAGTGGTTTAATAATTATAAACCTTACATCCATTAAGCAATAATTTAGTCATTATTGTTGCTTATCTCTTTTTTTGTTGTTTGTTTTGTTGGGTTTTTTTCTTCAAGTTGCAGTTAAGAGTGTTCCCTTCTTATACTCCATCTCTGCAAATGTTGATGGCCTTCTTCCTGGCAAAAGAGCTCAGAAAAAGGGCATGCATTTAGAGAAGATAGGACCAGAAGTGTCAAAGAATCTCGCTCCCCTATGGAAAGAGAACAAGCGAGAATCACATCTTCTTCAAGGTGGAAAAAATACCCTCGAGGCTGAGAAGAGAGTGGAGAAGTGGGACACGGAGCACAGTTTCATTTGATGTGCAGAGAGGCTGAGCACCTGATAGTTCTCAAATCTCACTGCTGTTTCCCTGCTCCCTTTCTGACAGCAGCAAGCTGCTATTTCATTCTAGTCTAAAAACAGTAAAGCATTTGGATGGTACAGGTTGCTACTATAGCAAATGTTTGGTCAATGTAGCAAGAAGGGACCTTATAAACGTGGGATTCCTGCCTTATGGGAGAACTCTTGCACTGCAGAAGTTTAGCTCTTTGTGGAGTGGCAAAGGGATGGAGACTAGGTTAGTGCTGTATAGTGGGAAATGCAAAGGCGTTGTCCAGAAGTGTTTTAATGGAGGTTCTTCACAGAAGGAAGCTTTGTTAGATTGAGGACTAAGGCTGTTTATTTGATTCTGGTACTTCAACATAAACTTTTTTTTATCTTTAATCTTTACCATAGCTTTTACAGTAATCAAGTTTACTTTGTTGTCAGGCATAAGACTTAGTACTTAAAACACATTCCTTCAGTTCAAATCTGAGGTGACCCTTTTGCTTGCAGCTGATATCACTTTAGCAGAGTCAGATCCATCCTTAAGGATTTCCTTTATTACCTTGGAAAGAAATGAGAGGGGAGAAAGACAAGGGAAAATGGGGGAAATGAAGTGAGAAGCATTCACTTCTCCAAATGTTTCTTGAGCAAGCATAGTTATCTAGTTGTTCTCTCAGTGCTCTTGCTTTCAGTAAACAATTCTATATTTTCATCTACATATTTGGGTCATTTAAAAAGAATTCAGGAGACCTTGTCAGTTTCCATAAGAGTTTTTCATGAGGAATGGAGAGTGGGATTTATGGCCTTTTTCACAGTAAGTCATGGGTATCAGTACTGATTCCAAGAATTAAGTAGAAATTGTAACATTGAGATTACAACAGTTTACTGAACTCTACACAGGGATAGCTGGGCTAGTTTCACAATATGTAAAAAAATAATTGGCAAACCCAACACTTTTCATTGTCTGATTACTGGTCTGAGCCATCGAATGTGCTTCAGCTGTCTTAAGTTAACCAAAAACTGTCTGACTCCTGCCCTGGGCTGCTAAGTAAATAAACATGGAAATAGTGACATATGTTCCTCATCTACGTGGTCATGTGCTATATCTTCAATGCTCAGAAATGTTACTAAATGTTACTAAATAGGAGTATAATCACTGTTGTTGAAAAGTATATTTAATGATAAAAATAAAGGATGTAGAAAAGAGGCCAAGTTTGGCACCTAATGCAGTAGTGACAGTTTATTGGCAGAAATCATTTCACTTTTCTGTTTCTCATAGCTTTTACTTCATGCATTCCCCATCTGTGATTCAGCAACTGGAATTACTCTGATCTGTAGAGAAAGGAGGAAGATATAGTTTTTTGTTGGTTTTTTTTTTTTCTTCATAGTCTACACACCAACGACTGGGTGTTGGAATTTACTAGTTTCACATTAGACTAGCAAAATAATTCAGGACCATACGGGGTTCTGTTAATATTTTGCCAGAGAACAAATTCACAGTTTTTGCCTGAATGAGAAGGAGAAAATCTGAGAATGTGGAGTCTGTCACTCTCCAGATTCTTTGTGTAATGTGCTGCTCTCGGGAAAGCCAGTTTGCTCATTCGGTTTGACCAAAGAAGTAATTCTTAGTCACACTTTTATTTCCCAAGAGTCATTCAACACAAAACTGCCTTCAAGTTTCTGAGTAGCTGAACGCAATGGAAATGGATCCTGAACCACCAGGCATGTTCTTCACCACAGAAACCTATCAGTGCTGTGAAGCTTGGGGTGTATGCTTTGTGAACTTCTAAACACAAATCCCTTGTTTTGGTTAAAATTAGCTTTGAGGAATACGAAGAGAAGGTGATCTGTTGAGTTAGCCATGTAACATGAGACTCTTGCTCCCTGCTCCTGGAAGAAATTTAGGCGGGGCTGAGCAAGTGCTGGCTGAATTGTACTGACTTCAGCATGTCCCAAGAGTCGCAGACAGTGGGTTCTCACTTCTGTCCAGCTTCCTCTGGGTGTAGCACATCAGGAGTTGTTAAGGAACCAATTTTTTGTTCCCAGCCCCAGCTCAGATTTCTCTCTTTCCAAGTAGGTCCTCTTTCCAGTTGTGGGTAATGGAGGACTGTTCGTTGCTTTCCAGTGTGTGCCTCTAGGTCACTCAGTACTTAGTTGAGCAGCATATAGTGAAGCCCAGATGGAACTTTTTCACCACTCTGATATATCTAACTGCCATCACTTGGGATTTGGTTTGGTGAAAATTTTGTCCCTTTGGGCAACTAGTAGCTGCTTGTTAGTCCATCCTGTTAGGGAGGGGATGGATTGGTCGACTTGTTGGTACAATGAGGAGTAATGACAAGTAAGAAAAAGTATGGAGAGACTTTACTCTGATTTGAATCTCCTTCTGCAAATGTGTCCTTTTCTTGTCACTCCCTTTTCATTCCTGACCCAGAGCCCTTTCTGTCAGCTGAAAGGAAGAGCAGAGTTATTTGATACATAGTACAAAGGTTGGGCCAGGCCTATAGAAAACTGAGCTTCCAGTGCCTTCAGTGGTCAGATACTACATCTCTGAAACAGGTGTTTGTTCCCCTGTGTGTAGCACAAACTACAGGAAATGTTCAGGTTCTTTTAAATGTAATTTGCTTTACCTCAGTCTGTCTGTATTTTTTTTTACAGTTTTGTAAAATCAAAAATATAACTTAACAGCAAAAATGCCAAATTTAAGTGCACCTAGAACAGAATGGTGATGTTCCTTTTCAGTGTTTATGCATTTAAGTAGCAGGAAGCTATCCAGAGATCTAGGGTGCTTAGAACAGTATTATTTAGAGTAGAATGTGTTGTCACATCAGCAGCAGTGAAGGTTAACTGAGGAATGTGTGTCTGTGATTCTGGTGAAGGTCATGTCCAGAGAGGCCTACAATATAGCAGATCTGCTCTGAGCAAAGCATTTTCCAAATTTATTTTATTTCCCCTTTTAAGTAGCAATCCAATTGTGTGTGAAGTTTTGGACACAAAACCTTCACTTACACGTAAATCAATTCATAAACAATCTCTGTTTGCACAGCAAACTTTACACAATCAACTAAGTCAATTCCTCAGAAAGATCTTTTTGTAGTTTTGTAGTTTTGGAATTTGTTGTGCAGGTTTAGCATGATATGTTTTAGAAAAATACCGGGGTATGATGACATAAACCAGTATCCAAGCTCTGAAAATCAAAAGTGCTGACAAGAGCTGGTTTCTGTAGGTAATAGCCATGTTAATGTTTTCTTTGGATATGCCCTCTAAAAGTATCACCAAGGCTAGACTGGACATCTCTGCAAACAGCAAACCTGTGAACACTGTCTAAAATGCCACTGAGACTTAAACCAAAAGACTTTCATTTCAATACATGAATGACATTTCTGCAGCAAATTGCAAAAGTTGTGAGGATGTATCTTGTGAACTTGTAGACTGAATGAAGCGTAGGTAGGCTTTTTAAGTTACAACACAGTACATGGAATCAGAATTTTCTTTTTATATTCCAGACTAAGCCATGTGCTTAGAGACAGAGAAGTTACCCTCTGTAAAAATGTATATAGTACTCTTTATTTTTAGGATTGTAAAACATTTAAAATATTTCTAAAAATTCTATGTCCTTGCAATGCACATGTGTGGTTCAAGTATGAATCTGTTTAAGGCACTCGCCATGTCTTGTAACATATAATAGTTGGTCTACTTTTAAAAAAAGTTTTAAAGCTGGATATAAATGGTTTTTCTATATATTCTCAGTACTGCTGTTGTGACTCATGGACAGACCTCCCTATGAAGAAGGTCCTTGCAGGCATTTTAATTTTTACAAGATATGGTAGCCTTGGGCTTATATTTTTCAGCAGGCAGCATGTTCCCCATGCTACATATGCTTGGGCTACTGAGATAGGATAGTCACCCAAGGGACTGCATCTCCTTCAAGGCAACTTTGCTATTCTGCACCATGGAAGATGATCCAGGATTCTCTTTTTTGTCATGAACAAGTTTCTGCTGAAAGATTATTATGACTGTTTGAAGCACTCAAAAGATCTAGAGTTAGATCATCTCAAAGTGTCATTGCAAATACTGCAGCCTACTTGGCAGTACAATATTAAAGGTTTCATGTCTGTAAACTCAGTTAAAGCTTTGAGTGAACCTCTCCCTATGTATCATGTATAGAAGTAGCTAAACTTCAGATTTTCAGTCTGCTCTCTCCAGTGAGAGGAAATTTGTAAATCTAATAAAGAGATGCAGCAAAATACATCAGATAAGAACAGAGAAGACATCTAGCTTGTTAAATTGTTAATCATGTTGCTGTGAGAAGGATGCTTAAGGAATACTGACAAAGAGCAGATGGATGAGCAGGTTCAATGCTGTCTGAAATTAATGCAGAGCACACACTGGTGATAACAGGAGGTATTAAAGAGCTGGAGAACATGCTGAGACTTAGCAGAAATCCTTCCCTGAGCCCTGTGCTTAAAGGAAAACTTGAGGTTTTCTTCTGCCATCTTTACATGTCATACGTGTCAAATGTTTAACAAAAGGCACTTCCCTGTGTATTTTTCGTAATCCTAGAATGCTCTCAGCTCATGGTTGGTTTTTTTAAGGCACCATACATGTTGCAAACAGCAGAAAGGTGGATTACAGTACCTGCCAAACCTTTAAATTTTTTTCTCTTTAACTTTCCAAAGGTGTCTCATGGGCACAAAATGCCCATTCTGACAAGCCTATAATATAGGAGATTTTTAAAAAGCCCATGTGTTCCCAGATACCTCAAATGTGACAACAAAAAGTGTAACTTCTGGAGGTAGTCTCTACAGCAGAGATTGAGGGTGTGGAAAGTCTTTGAGAAGCAGGCTTAAAGATCTTCATGTGCAGCTCCAGTGAGGTACATTTCAGAGGCCGGGGTATTTCTGCTGCCCAAGCTGATTCTCCTTTGTCTTGTAAACAGCAGGAGAGTAACCCATAATGGTGGCTCATTGTTTGGTTTGGTAGAACAGACCTTAAAATTACTCGAAAATTTGCTGCAGCAGTGAGAAAGTCAGGAAGTCTCTGGCTGCTTGGCATGAACAAGAGATAATGGTCATAAGCTGTGCCAGGGAAGGTTTAGATTAGATATTATGAAAAATTTCTATACTGAGTGGTAAGGCATTGGAACGGACTACCCAGGGAGGTGGTGGAGTCACCATCCCTGGAGGTGTTCAAAAAATGGGTAGATGTGACACTTCAGGACGTGGTTTAGTGGTCATGTTAATGTTATCTAGACAGTTGGACCTGAGGTCTTGGAGGTCTTTTCCAACCTTAATGATTCTGTGATTCTGTGATTTTGTGATTCTGTGAATGGGGATCTCCCATCTCCTTCGTGACACCATGCATTATCCTTGTAAAGCATATTTTATTTGGCAGGCCATTGTCATGGGGAATAGATAACAGCCCTTTGTTCCTAATGCATCTAATAAATAGAGGGTGCTCCTGGCCCTTAGGTAAATCTGATTGTGTAGTACCTGTTCAGGATGAGAGATTCAGGTATCTGGGTAGAAAGATGTACCACACAATAATGTACTGGAACTTCTCTGTGCTTTCTTCCTTATTAAAGATTTGACTTCAGTTTAATAACAAAGCTATATCGACTGGCCCATTCATGGTGGCAAATTCAAAACATGGCTGATGACAAATACATCTACCACATCACTCGTTTCACACACACAAAGATTAGGGTGACATATTTTCTCATTTTCATATTTTTTTTTGCTGTTGACAAGGCACAAGAATCTTAGATGGAAGAGAGAGCCTGCACCTTCAGCCTATAGTTCTCCAAGGCCATAAATATAAGTTGCTTAGAGGTTCTGGTGGTCCTGATGTTGTGGACTATAATTCGAAGCAGTTCTAGGAACAGATTATCTTCCATGTAACTTCCAACAAATGAATGAAAGTACAAGACCACATATGCCATGTCAAAGATCCGTGTAACCAAAAATCTCCTATCCATGTATGCTCCGTAACAAAAACTGAGGAAACGGGAAGAATTGAATAGGAACATCTGGTGATCATTGTTTAGGGATTCTGGGACTTATGGATTGTATCATTTTTAGTGGACACTGGCAAAGCAAAATAAGAATAGTTATTCATGGTATACTCTGATTCTGGGACAGATTCAGTGCTTCATTTTGTTGAATGCATATCCATGTAATCAGTGTCATAAAAGTAACTACAGTAGAATGAAACCAGTTTGATTGAATGGATAACTAGCTTTCTTTCATCATTTAAGAAGTCTGGGGATCGAGTTATAAAGACTACGTATATGTATTTGTGATTTGCATTGAGATGTCATTTTATATAGGCTTTACATATATAGGGAAAAAATGAGAATTAGAGACTACAATCACCACAGTAGCAGTGTACGAATAGAGCTCAGGTTGATGCAGGAGAGAGTAGGATATTGCTTAGCTGATTCATGCCATATCTTGCAAAAGATAAACCCTTAATCGGATCCTTCATTAGCATCAAGTGTGGAGAAAACAGCTCATGGCAGAGATTACTTAGTAAATGTAGTTAGTGGGAGAAATTATGCATTGAAGAAAATACAAAAATCCCTTCAATTAATCTTTGAAATACATGGAGTTTTACTCTCCTCCCTCTTACACTGGGATAAAGGAAGAATAATTCCATTTCAGTGACTTAGATACACTAGTAGAGTTGGAGAGGAAATTGATCTTGCCTGCTCTCCCAGGATTTTAAAAGATTTACATTTTTAATGCAAAATTGCTTATCCTTAAAATTTTTACTCATACATTCAGAGGAAGAATTGTGATAAAGTAGAAGAACCCTTTGACACATGATCTCTATCTGTTTAAATCCATACTGGAGTCTTTATGCCATCGTGTGGGTTCAAGACTGGTTGGCTTGACTTTGTCACTGGCTTTAGTATTTGCAGTTTAAAAAAAGCCAAACTTTACAATGCGTATTAATTGTTTGCTGGGTCTTTGAAATGAGCTTTGATGTTGTCACTTTTACAAAGTTAAATTCCTCTTGCTTGAAGATTAAAATACTGAATTTTTCATTATTGTGAGCAGGCAGAGCAGAATTATTTCTACTGAATTTGAAAATTTGTCCTTTGATTTTTTGGTGGACTTTCCTAACTTTCCATGTCCATTGTGCAGTTTCAGGCAATGTCTTAGCATACAATTATGCTGTCAGTACATATGTGTTAATGGAAATGTTTTTATACCTACCCTGTGGGTATTTGTTTCTAGCAAACTTGTGTTATATTTCCTTTCTGGTGATTTCTTTTCTATGCACAACATAATTTTTTTCCATAGATAAAGTAGGAAGAAAGTGTGTTCCATTGGTGGCCTAAGGAGTCCTCCAGCCTGGCTGTGTTCAAAACCAGAAGACACATGTGGGATTTTCTTCTATTTTTCAGTTAGTTGTATACCCTAGGAGAGCATAGTTGGGAAGTAAAATGCAGAAGGCATGCTGAAGTAAGCATTTATTACTTCATTCTCATTACTTATCAGAAGGTTGTTGCACTCTCATTATCATGGACAAGAGAATCTGAATGTGAATCATTGATGAATATCTACTGGTTTGTGAAAGCAGGTTGTTGTTAATGACAACTTCAATGTGAGCCATCTTTGTATTCTTGGGGAGTTTGGGGCCCATGCTTGTTCAATTTAGCTCACTAATTCCTGCTTCCAGATATCCTTTCATTCCTGTAATCCTCTGGTGTAATTTGGTATTCACTATTCTGATCTCAAGAGGAGAGTAACATCATACAGAAGCATTTCCTTGCTCCACCCCTTGCTGCTGGTTAAAGAACAACATATATAGGCAGTAGTTAAATCTCTTGTTAAGTTCACAGATGCAGATGTGCATATAAGTGTCCTCTGGGTTTAAAGGCTGATGCTGTTAAAGTTGTTTTCCCATTTTAAAATCCTTTCTTTTTCTTTTTCTTTTTCCTTCCTGACAGTGCTATATTGATGATTATTTACACTGGGGTTCATTCACACACTGTTTTCACCTCTCACATTATTGGCAAGGTGAAGCAAGCCTTAAAAAAAATTTAAATTGTTCTTACAGATTACCACTGGAGAATATGATATCTCCCTGCAGTCAGTTTTTTGTGCATGTAGAGAGCACTGAGTGCAGACTGTTGACTAGCATGCAATGAAAATTTCACGCTGCTTGATTCTTGGAAGAGACCCCAGAGAGACACCTGTATGTTCACTCACGGAAGGGGTCATTTCTACTCTTCAGATGTGCTTGCCCCTCCTGCCTCTGAATGTATGACTTTATGTAGATTTGGGCCATGCTCTGATGCTGTCTAGAGCAGGAGGGGATGGGTCTGCATTCTATCTGGGTCAGGTATGTACAAGTCCTGTCTGCAGCAGAAGGCTAAAGCTCAGCTCTTCCACAGATGATTTTGGATGGTTTCAACCTAAGATGTGGCCAGGATAATGTGATGAAAACTCACAGAAATCAGCATGTTTATGCTCCAGTCTTAAACCATCGCTTGGCATCACAGGATAGACTGTGTGATCTCACACACTTGGAAAATGCTCTGTGTTATCTTCTGCAAATTTTGAGTGTAGCTTGTGTGGAGTTTCATGGCTGAATACATCTAGTGGAGATATGGGGTGAATGAGACGACTCGGGCTTGGAGAAAAGTCTACATGAAAAAGCAAGATAGGATGTAGTTCAACTTTATAAAAGGCAGTTGGAAGCATATAAAGCATACAGAAAGAGTCAGGACATTTGGGGAAACTTGTCTTTCCCAGTATAGATATTAATAACTATTTTAACAGTATTATTTACCTTCTGCTGCTTCACTGGACAGAGAAAATTCTAAGTGTAATTTCAGAATGAACCATTTTTATCAGAGCCAGACTGATTCAAAGCCCTAAGAAAATTACTGGATTTGTTGTTAAAAGTCCCCTATGACTTGGAATTTGGTGATTATTTTTACTTCTGTTCTCAAAACAGAAACAGAGAAGAGCTGCTGCTTCTTCATCTAAGGTGCAGCTGCAGGGAAAAGAGAAGTTAGGCTGGCACTTTGTTGTGGGGTTTTTTTTAACGAAACATTTATTTTAGAAGTCATTTTATGATGCATAGAACAGAAGAGACTAATTTACTTCTGCTGCCACGTGGAAACCAGCTTTGTCATACAGCAGGTCCCCCTGTGATGCTTAACTTGTGCTCTTTCCCATATCCTATTGGATGCACTTTGTCTTGAATACCAGTTAGTTTTAACAAAGATGCACAGACTTCTACCAAATGCCAAAGGGAACTATTTCAGAGATTTATGAATAATACTTCTGATACTTAGCCAGTTTGGAGGTGATCTGAAGCATAAGAGAATATTTCCGAGAGACCCAGTGTCCAAGGAGGGGATTTCTGCACAGAAGAGAAGAAAGAAGCAGTAACAGTCCGAGAGGAACGTCTTGTACAGGAAGAACAGGTGAACTACAGCAAAATGATCCTTTGTAAATGCTTTTCCAAAAGTCTCAAAACAAAAATGAAAAATTCCCAGCTCTAATCCTGATTGGATTTTTCCGCCTTTTTTCATTCCTGAAATGCTTTGATTTGTATTTACATCCTTTACTGATCAGGCATTTTGACTCTCATTTTAAAACTGTATTAAAAATACGGATTTGTGTAGTGAATTTACAGCACCCAAAATGCCTCTTAACTGCTAGCCACTTGGTTGCTTTTTTCAAAATAAAACTGCAGGTTTTTTCTGAAAAGTAAACAAAAATATTATGTTTGGAAGCTAATTTGAAAGACCATGGTTCTGGAAAGAACTACTAATTGTTTGTGTGGATTGATTTTTTTTAAGGTGTAATCCTTAAAATTCGGCTTATGAAAGTGAATCCTCCCATGACATGTGAGGAAGAAGACATTGGGGTTTCTTTTGGTTTTAGTTTTGGTTTTTTCCTTCAGTTGCCTAGAAAGCAGTAAGTTTTCTTCATTAATAAGAGTAAGAGTATCTTGGGACCTAACTCACAGAACACAGACCTGTTCCAGCATCTACTTAAGAAAAGGCTGGTATTGCCAAAATTCCTGAATTTCAGGAAATAAACCTTAATAGGAGACATTTGCTTCATAAGCAGAGGAGGAAAGCACTTGAGGGTATTTATGGGTCTACAGTTCTTCATAGCATCCAGAGCTATATCAGATGGTACCAAGTGACTGTACTGAGAGGAGGAAATGAGAGGCTGATTTGCAGTCTGCAAAAGAAAGGGTGGCCCTTAGGAAAGTTTTTAGGCAGTGAAATTAATGAAATAAGATCTTTTTTGGCTTGGTTTCAGTGCTAGTATCACATAACCTTCTTAAAATAGTTCCTGAACTTTACTTTAAGAGGTTTGTTTTTCAGCACAAGTGTCTTTGAGCTCTGTTTTAAGTAGTAATCTGATCAATCAGTACTTTACTTTATCAGCACCTGTTGATTTGTCACTTCCCTGTTTCTCACATGGTCCTTGTGAAATACATAGAGATAATTATGGTGGTTTCCTGAAGAATATAATTCAAGGCAGAGTAAGATAAGACTCAGACCCAACCAATCTGAAGCTCTCCAGTGAGAGGTGTATTTCCCCTGTGCATTTTTCCTACCTCTGAAGACATCTCCTGAATCTTCTTAAGGCTTGTGCACGTAGGTGGACAGGTTTAAAAATATTAAATGGGATATAAATGAGTGAAAAGCTGCAGGGAGCAGTAGCTTTGTTTAATCGCTTCATTGTTTATGGTTCATACATTTTAGCAAATACAGTATGTAGATCATATATAATTGTACATGTCATTAAGAGCAGGAATTTTTGCTAGCTTGTTATTAAGAAATTGTATGCTTTAAACTTCGGTGGGTTTGCACTTCGAAATCAAGAATGGCCTTGTGAGGTCAGCACAGGTTTTATCTGTGAAAATCTGGTGTGTCTTCTGAGACTGAGCTTCTTTTGAAGAAGATTAATCATGGAGTTAGTATCAGTCCACAGGCAGTCACTGGAGAGACCTCCATGGAGTTTGGTGGGCTTTAATTCACCAACGTAAGGACTCTAATTTAAATGGAGAATGCTCCTACCCTAAGTGACACAGGATGTATGAAGTAGGAAAAAAAAAGTAAGCAAGTAAAACAACACACCTGAAAAATTATGCTGGCTGTGAAAGATGGATATCCTGAACTCCTTTCTTTCATGTTTTCTTCTGCCTAACAGCTTGTCCACCAGGAACATACAAGCCTGAAGGTTCACCAGGTGGAATTGGCACTTGCATCTCATGTCCTGATGAGAATCATACTTCTCCACCAGGAAGTACCTCCATTGAGGATTGTACATGTCGGGAGGGATATCATGCTGTAGGACAAACCTGTGAAGGTAAGTGTTTCCATCCAGGAACAAGATACTCCTGGAATGCACAATGCAGTGCTGGGACAATTTTGTTACTTGTGTTTGCAGTGAATGACATGTCAAATTGCATGCAAGATCTTCTGTGTCATTACAAAACAATAAAAGTACCAAGATGCAAGTCAAGTTGGGAATGTAAAAAATTGTTTTCCTTCAGTAGCCTGTTTTACTCCAGCTAACATCATAACTCTGTTGTGGTTGTTTAATTATTTAGTTGTTCACTGCCCTGAACTGAAGCCCCCTGAAAATGGTTACTTTGTCCAGAATGTCTGCAACAATTACTTTAATGCTGCTTGTGGGATCCGATGCAGAGCAGGATTTGATCTCGTGGGAAGCAGCATCCGCCTTTGTCAACCAAATGGTCAATGGTCTGGATCAGAGGCTACTTGCAGAGGTATGGATGTCACATAAAATGTCTTTTCTGTTGGATTAGTTTGTTCTTAACAGTATTTTTCTCTTCTCACTACGTAGTTGGGCCTGGAGATCTGATCCATTTAGCTCCTGGGTGAAAGAATGTTCCAAAGGTAAACTCCCCCTCCAATCACTCCATTTCCCTCCTTCCTAAAATGGAAGGTGGAAAATTTCAATAGAAAGTGCAGAGCAATTTACCTATTTACTAGGCATAAAGTCTTTTGCAAGTGAATCTACACTTTCCTTCCTTAAACTTCTCTCCACCTAGTTTCTATGAATTTTGTGTCTGCATTATGTAAATTCAGCAAACCTACTGAGTAGTCAAAACCACCATGTGCTACATGGGTGTTTTAGAATATCCACCAGATACCTGGCATAGATGGTCATTGACACTGGGAGACATTAACCATGGAAGAATTCCATTTTGCTTTCTTACAGCTCCTTACGAAAAATCAAAAAGCTTGAGCTATGAGAACAGTCTTCAGAGAAATTTTGAGTGACATTTCACTAGGGAACAGCTGGCAGTATCATAGAAGATCACTGTAAGAGAATGTCAGCTGGAAAAGAAATACACAGAGGGTGTGAAAGGAAGGATACGTGGGATAGAGTATCCTGGAAAACATTTGTGGAGCTCTTACAAATACATAGAAATGCAGTTTTGCTTCTGTATCACTTGTCTCTGTCTGAGGTTGGGTTCTTGGTGATTGAGAATGGGAGCTGCATCCCCATGTAGTCCTGTCTGTCTTCCAAGAAGGCCTGAAAAAAAGGTAGCAACCCTCATCTCCTCAGCAGCCACAGGTTGTAGTTCAACATGTTTAACGAGTTGATGCACTTGACATTAGTGTGCTGCACTGGAAGCTAATAAATGAAAAGTCCTCAGGTCCTTCTGTAATTCTTGCCTTGAGTTCAGGGGAAAAGGCAGGATAAATCCTCAAAGGCATTAACACTTTATGCTACTACAGCAAACACTGCAGCCTTTGAAGAAACAGCAAGTCGTGGTTCTGAGTGGAGGGATTTCACCTTGAGATGAGTTCCTTGGGACATTCTTACAGAGCAGTTTGCTTCTGCTCACATTGCAGGACTCTTCTTAAGATAATCCTGGAAAACTTCCTTTATAGTTTCCAGTTACAATAGGCAGGAAGAAGAAGTTTGCAATAGAAAATAAATTGCTGGCCAGTACCATGAGGGTATCTTGAGAAGCTAGACTTAAAGCTGTTGACTTTCCAGACATCAAAACAGGTGGACAGATGCAGGTGGACTGGGATACTGGGAAAGAGCACTTGCCTATCAAAGTGTCTGTCACACAGTAGTCTCCAGTGCAAAGTCTGGGGAAAGCTGCAGCAGCCACAAAAAAAAGGATCCTTCATCGTCACTGTCTACAGAGAAATGGAAGATACTAGCACTTGGAAGACTTCTTGGACCATTTAAAAATATTAATCTATTGGGTGTTGATGCATGAATTTAACTAATGTTGAATTTGACTGGAAGGTGAAGGAAAAGTCTGCCTTGAGATACTGTCCTGCTTTTCAGTTAATATCCTTTGAAGCATTGAAATGACAAATTTTTGCTTTTCTTGTGCCATTTTCCATCATACTGAGAACTTCTAATTTAAAAAAAAAATTAAAAAAAAAATCCTACATTGACATGTGCTGGATCTGGTAGCCTTGATTCATTCAGACTATGAAAGGGAGCAAGATCAAAGGCACAGTTTATAGCTGTCTTGTTAATCCCAGGAGTATTCTGTCACATAAATTAGGAAGGGAGAGTGAAGAAAAATCCCTTTGCACTGCTTTGGATTTTGATATTAAATGATCCTCCGTTACTCTGCTAGCTAAAATCTGCTGTGCTATTGAAAAGTGATTAATGTGGTAATATCGTACAATTAACAGTGACCCATGAACAAAACAACTACAGAGTGGTGTTAAATACAAACATATTTAATCCAGAAAAATTTATTAGGAGGAAAAAAAAAGAGCAAGCATAGTATACCATTGTTACTGTTTTCACTGGCTTTATGGTAATATTTCTCGGTCATGGAAAATGCCTCACTGACAAGAGGATGGGTTTGTGTTTAATGCATGGAACCATAACCTGGATAGTACAGACTTCTGGCAGAGCCATGCTGAGACACTGCGTAAGTGTGAACATTGAAACACTGAGGAGTCAGGAGCACTACAGCTATGTAGGACTTCAGAAGAGATGGCTGGACTTACCACGTAGTGGAAGGGAGCTGTAGGCACACTAACATTGTTGAGAGCCTTTTCAGTTCTCTTAATTTATTCAATCTTCCTTAATAATTCCATAGAGTTTGGTAGCACTTGCTTCCTTTTACCACAAGGTATTTTGTGGTAAATAATATATGATTATTAAAGGCTTCCACAGAAACTGTAAAAAGGAAAGCCTGTTCTCTTCTTTATAAAGCACATGTGTAGCTTGTAGCTGAAAAAGTGTCTTTCATACTCTACTACAGTAAAGATAGATACAGCATTTTAGGAAGCTGCTCTGAAGCTCAGAGTACCTCTTGCAAGATGGAAATTTCAAGATCTTTTTTTATACTTCTCAGTGTATTTCCTAGATGATGCTTGTGTGTACGCCAGCACACGAATAGTACTTTCAGAGAGTAAACACGAGATAGTGGTAATGCAAAAATATATCTGATGTATCTGAATGTCTTTTTTTTTTTTCTTTCTTCCTTCCCTTCCTTTTTTTCTTTTCATTTTCTTTCCAATCTACATAGCTTTTGCTACAGATATTTTTTTCCACTTAGGTGCCATTGTAGCTGTTTTCAAAAAAGACACTATTCAAAATTATTTTTCTAGCTTTGAGGGACTTTTAGTCACTAGCATATATATGGTTGGCTTTCATTTGAAGGAGCACTTGGGTTATCTGCCTGTTTGTTAGTTTGAGGGTGTATGCTGACCTGTTCAGCCCCTGTGTCCACTTATACATGTGTCTTGTCTCATCAGTGTGCAGAGTAAACAGTTACTGGGAAAAGGAGAGAAAGTTGACAAATGGCTTACTTTCAAGTGCATTTGTAGAGGAACTCATGGTTTGCCTACAACAAGGATGGGTTAGTTGGTAAAATTGGCATCCCAAACCACAGCAGAGAAATCATAGAGAAGTCTGAGGCCACCCATCACCAGCTTGCCCTCCTGACAGCAAGGTCAACAGAAGCTGTGGAAAACAATCCATGAAGAAAAATCCATGGAAAACAACCCATTAATTTAGGGAACTGCAGTCTTGATTATATTTTTGAGCAGTAGCACTGTTTGCCTTTGTGTGTGTTTTGGTTTGGGTTTTTTTTTTTCCTCTAGTAACTATTAAACATACTGAGCAGTATCTGCCAGCTTCAGCTGAGAGCACAGTTTTCAACCACAGAGTTTTCCACTAGTTTTGGTAAATCAGTAGCTGGTTATTGAAGGGAGGCATGAATTATAGAAGGAAAAGGTGCACTACGAGCCAAACAAGCATCTACACTTTTGAGCTTGTTATTACCTGGTTGTTATATGTGTGTCACCATCACATAGTCATGGCCAGACAGCAGGTATGTACAGCTTAGCTGTTTGAGAGACCCAAAAGCCGGGAAGTAGCTCAGAGTCTTGACAGAAGGTAGTAAAGGGACAAATGCAGAAGTATAAAGTACTGGCTGGAGAAGAGGTAGAAGCAGTGCAAAGGAAAGAGATATTAGCAGAAGAGTTTGAGATTATGACACTGAAACAAAGAATATAAATCAGTGCTACTAGTTTTTTCTTCTTACTACCATTCAACTTCTTTGGGATCAGTATTTCTTATAGTGTAGCTTTGCGTTAAATTGTAGCATTAGGATTTGGTAACAAAACCATAAAATAGGTTGAGGATGACCCTATGTGCTAAGCAGCAGCTAGGGCTGCCTTCATGGGGAGCCCTGAAAGGGTCTCTTCGGTGTCAGCCACAGCCTAATTTGTTCCTTTTTATCTCTCATGCTCCTGGTGTCTATGAATACCTTGTATTCCTTCTTTCTCTCTCTCTCCCTGCCCCCATGATGAATGCCTGCTGTTCTATGTGTGAAGGCTCACATGTGTCTGTGTCTACATCAGTAGACTCCAGAGTGCCTGAGAGTGTTCCTGAGCACTGGGATCCTATCACCTGCCCTGTTAATTAGCTCTTAGCCTCTTCCCTGGCATGCACTTAGCCAGTACCAGACTGCCAGTTGGAAATTACCGCAAAAAACTCTCAGGCATGGCTGGGAGATTAGAAACTTCTAAAGATAAACATTTTTTTCACAGGATTCCATTTGTCTGCATCTGTCCTTTTTTGAAGGCTGATACACATTACTAGCACAGGCCACACACTGTGCCAAATGCCTTTGGTGGCTAGGAACATTTCTGAGCACAGTTAGTTTCCTAGCCTGGACTTACTTCAGAATTTAAATGAGCTTGGAAGTGTGTGCCCGGCCTCATACATGCTATGTAAGACTTTGTTTCAGGAAGAGGAAGGCATCAAGCCTTGAAAAAGTCAGTGCTGTTCCAGCCCTATTGCCTAAATTTGTACAAACTGCTGAAACTAGTGTACAAGGCAATACCTGCAATACCTGTCCCACGCCTGGAAACCTGGAAAAACTAGTTAACTCTACTGACTGGTGGGATTGTTTTTCCCTTTTGCAGTTCGAACATGTCCCAAACTTCGGGCTCCTGAAAACGGACACATTAATTGTTCAACAGCTGATATCTCCTATAAGACAGTATGTTTTGTGACCTGCAATGAGGGCTATGAAATAGAAGGAAATACCAAACTCATCTGCCAGGGAACCTCACAGTGGGATTCAAAGGAGCCAAAGTGTGTTGGTAAGTATCTGATCACACTCTGTCTTCTCATATCAGAGTGCACCCTTTTCTGACGTGCTGTCATGAGTGATAAACTCTGCCTATTTTAATCTGGTGAAGCTAAGATAGGAATGAGGATTTTTCTGTGGATGTTCTATACAGGTCTCAGAAGTTGAGAAGGGGCAAAGTAATTGGTAAATGTAGAAAGTGGACAGATAATTGTTGAAATCCAGCATAGACAGCTGATAACTAAAAGGTTCTTGTATCTGGTGACTGTTAAGACACCGGCACACAATATTTTGTAGGAAACATGAAAGTTGGAGGTCTATACTATTGATTAAATGTAAACAGCCAGATGTTTGAGTTACCATCTTAAAGCTAAAGATGACCTCCAGACAAGGACTAAGGTACATTAGCCAGGCACTGAATGCCCAGTATAGATCTGACAGCTTTCTCTTTTGCTGAACCCTCAGCAGGAAATAAGAGTTTATGCAAGTTAGGGACCAGGCACTTCTAGGGCAGCATTCAGAGGTCACACTAGCTGTGCAGAGATAGGTAAGCATGTCCTACCATTCCAGACATAAAGGATTGTAACAGGTATTAATTTATAACAGGTGTTCAATTAGAAAGGTAAAGGGAAGAAATACAGTTGAAACACTTCCAAGTGTAAATTGAAAAATAAAAAGGCTTAAAGTCCAGCAATTCAGAAACATATCCAGTGCTGACTAAAGTCAGGATGAAGTATGTGTTAACTGGGTCCAGTAAATGTGATGCCAGTAGGATGACAGCTTGAATTGTTGTACTGGAGGTGGACTTTGCATGAGACAAGAATAATTCTTGAACTGTAGATAGGGTCTCTAAAATTATGAAAATAATCCACAAGTATTAATTTATCAAAAGAGTTTAAGAGATCCTAATCTTTTTTCTGTCGAAGTCAGTGGAAAAAACTTCAATTAACTTCAAAAGAAAGAGGCCCTGAAATCCTGTTGGAAGATTATAATTGGAAGATTAGCTGTATTCATCAGTTGAATTCATCCTTCCTAGCTTAGCATTTTGATTATTAAAATCCAGCTCTGTTCTCTATCAGAAGATTTCTTCACACCGTGTAATATTGCATCCCTTCCTGGATTACCCATGGCAATAGCTTATTTTTGCTGAGTCTGAAAATGTAGTTTAAAAGTTACCTTAGATTGTCATAGAGGGAGGAGTGTCACCCAGAAAATGTCTCTGCTTCTTGCTGTCACTGGTGTTTAGAACAAACTTGCTGAGATCCTTGCTCAATATAGATGTGTGGAGTTTTATTCAGGGAAGATGAATTCATTCAAATCAGAATGAGGAAGAACTTCTTTACTGTAAGAGATGTAGAGCATTGGAATAGACTCCCCAGAGATGTTGTGGGTTCTCCTTCTCTGGAGACTTTAAAGGCCTGTCTGGATGCATTTCTGCATGAACTCCTCTAGTTTTGTTCTGCTCTGGCAGGGGGGTTGGACTCAGTGATCTTCGAAGGTCCTTTCCAACATCTAATATTCTGTGATTATGTGTCCTCAAAAACTACCCTTTGTACTAACTGAACATACGTTGTTATCATAGAGGCATACTCTGTTTATTTTTAGTCTGAGCAGCTCCTAACTACTATTTATCAACTGTTACATAAGAGATACCAGGAATCCTGCTGGATTTAGGCATTTGTAATTGATGATTTATTCATTTCCTACCTTTCTGTTAGAAAAACAAAGTGGAATTGGGTTCAGTCTCTTACACTGAAATAGATTTCTTGGACATCAGGGTACTCTCCTAGCTCTTCTTCTGAATGCTTTTCAGTTTGTACACACAACAGTGCAAAGTTTTCCATACTTAAAAGCAAGCTCACTGAGACTGTACTACAACCATCGGTAACCATAACTGACACTGTACTGTAACACAGCCTGGATTGTTTACAATCACATCTAGGAGGTCTGTTGTCACATGCATCTTTTTCCAAGAGAGTGGAAGTTAATGCAAATTTGACTATTACATATGTTTTAATTATTTTTTGTGTGAAAGATGTTGTTAACAATGTTACTTTTGAGTAGATTAAATGTATTATAGATGCCTTACAGACAAAATACCTGCTGAAAAGGGAAGTTTTGTCTTTTGTAAAATTTGAAAACTAAATTTCCACAGTCATGGTCCTGTGCTTCCCTCTCCATTGGAAAAACATTTCATATCCAGCACATTAAATTAATTAATTCTGCAAGATACTGTTCCTGCTTTGTTCAAGGTTTAGTGAAGAAAGGTGAAAATACAGATGGCATCCAGGGTGTTGATGTCACCTAGTGTTAAAAGAGTTACTACTCCACCCTTCTAATTACAGTTGACCAATCCTTTTCCTGAACCACTGTGTTTGTAAAGGGATTAAAGCAGAGAGGCCTGATTTGCTTGATTTGCCTTTCTTCTGTTACAATATTGAAGTTCTTTTTGATGGTAGGAATTACAGTAGTGTTGTGGTTCATCACAGACAGCTGCAGATGAGAGTAGATTCTTGTCTCTCCTTAGAAGTACTCTTTTCCTCTCTCTCTTCATGTCTTATCCATATGTTTTATATATCATGACTGTCGCTCTGCTCCTCAGGAAGTCCAGGCTTCCTGATCAAATTCTGGAATTAAGCACAAATGAAAAAACTAAACAACACTATTGCATTTTTTTTCCTGGTAATGTTGCATCCTACTTTGAAGAAATTTCCTGGGGCTAGATATACAAAAGATTATCCTGAATGTTTGTCAGGTCCTTCAGGGTTGTGCTTTACTAGGATTTTGCTAACGTAGTTGGAAGTATCTCAACCAGGAGGGCCTTTGCTGCTTCCTGAAAAGCTGCAGTTTTCTCTGATTTTCATGCTTACACCTTTCACAGCCTTTTATCTACTTGTTCCCCGAGTAGTAAATATTTTTATGCTTTTAGCTTGTCCTTTCAAACATTGTTTTCTCAAGATTCTGATCTTTCTGTTATTTGTCCATTATCTTCCTGTGGTGAGTATCCTAAAGCTGTGGTTTGGGTTTGGGTTTGTTTTTTTTTTTTCTGAATAGAGTTGTTTTACATTGCCTAGCCAACAGCATCTGTCTGAAGTGAACAAATGTGTTAACATTTGTCATCTCTGTATCCTGTTGAAATGAAGTGAAGTTATTAATTCCTTGGACTTTAAGCATGATTTCAATATTGAGGGTGTAAAGAGCAGAAAATACTTAGAATGCTTAGACTCTCTAAATTTTATTTCATGCAGAAGAATAAATTTTTAGTCACTCACTGTATATTTTGAGAACAGAGAGAAAAGGAACATGAAGCATTCTGAACGTGAGTCACTTTTTTGTGTCATTAAACAATTGCTAAGAGGAGAACAAAACTACCTTTTTTAGTTGGATTGGATTGTTCTTCATGTGCCCTTTTTGTAAACACCTGTCCTTCTTCACTGACTGGCTAAAGAGTTGCAAATCTTCTCATTTGCTATAAATAATAAAGCATTTTTCTCCTGTGTTTGTCTGTTATCTGTTTTAAGAAGCACTGCTGAAAATTCACGAACTGCATTCATAATAATACGGGATAACACGGGATACCCCTTTTTGCCCTGTTTGCTGGTGCCTCCGTGTTTGAAGTAAAAGTAACATTCCTTGACTCACGTAGTGAAAACAACAGTTCAAAAATGAAAGCTTTTGTGACAACTGAACCTATTTATGCATGTTGTGGTTTTTAGAAGTTTATAGTTTGATGCAAAAGGTCTTCAGAATTTGTAGTGAATTCTATTAAGAAAATAGTTCAAAACTGCCATTTTAATACTTTAAGAAATCACAAGCCTTTCATGACTTTACAGAGGTCAGCTGCTACTTATGGTCACCCTGAATCCTTGCATCTGGGTTTAAACATAGTCAAGACCAAGCCAAATTTCATTCACTTTGGAATGTGGCAGGCAAAATCACATGCCATGTCCCTACCCTGCAGTGAACTCATGGCTGTGTCCTTTTCCCTCTCTCATTTTATTTGAAGAATGTAAAAGCTTTAGAAGACAACAGATATAAGACTACGCTCTCTCTCCTACTATAAAGGTCTGGTTGCCATAAAAGGTGAGGGAATGCAGCTATAAAGCAACCATGGAAAGTGAAGTTGTAAAGAAAAAAAAGAAAATCATTGAATTGGAAAAGTGCAATAATAAAATGGCTTACGGGACAGAACTTTATTTAAAAAAGAAAAATCACAGCGCAAAAGTGCTATTGGTAAATTCACGCTCATTTACAAGTTTCATGTTTCCATGCAGTAATT
>JAAGNO010008167.1:0-24503 GCA_033439905.1 Ceryle rudis
GCCTGGAAAGCGCTACTGCTTTCTTCGCCCACAGCACCAAAGTGACGCCGAAACAGAGGGAAAGCGTTTTATGTACTGTTGTGGTGCTACTGTGACCGCCTTTCTCGTACTAGTCGTTCTAGGCTCCAGAAAGACGCGAAAACTCCGGCCCCACATTCTCTCTACCTGCCTGGTTCCCTCCAACACCTGCTCCCTTTCTGTTGTGTAAATGCGAGATGTACGCAGTTCTCCCCTTCAGACTTCTTCAGGCTATAAAACACTATCTAGTGATTAGTGAGTCCTGTGTAGAAGTTGTGCGTACTCCTGGCAACTACCTCGTTACTGAATTTGACAGACTGCAGGTGCCAGGTCTGGGCAGTTGGACACTGGCTGTATTGTGAATGCTCAGGAGTTGTGTTTATTGTTTGCTTCGCGTGGTTTGCATGTTAAGAGGTGTTAAATGTGTTTGTGTAGGAAACAGTACCGTTGTATTCTGTTGACAACATTTGGTATTTTCCAGTGACAGAATGTCACCACATGAAACAAGGCAGTGGATTTCTGGTAGAGTAAGAGACTTGTTCATTTGGTCTTTAGAATTGGGTAGGTTGTGTAAATAGCTAGAAGGAGTCATGGAGAAGGATGTTTTACTTCTTCCCCTTACAGACCCACAAACCAGCAAAGTCAGAAAGATGACTTCCTCCCAGCTGTTGTTTCCCTGTGTGGGCAGTGGGATTGCTTCTCCTTTCCGTTCCTTCTCTGGTATCCCTTTGGCTGTGACAGTGCAGGTACCACTTACATGGAAAAGCCATTTGTGTGGGAAACTTGGGAAAGATCAGTTGCGGGCTTTTTCAGCCCCCAAAGCAGTTCTTGCTCTGTTTGCAGCCTCCTGGTGCAGAGAAATTGTCTGAGCTGGTACAAAAGGGTAGGAGATGCACTTAAAACTTTTATTTCTTTTAGCCCTTGAACTGGAAGCGTGTTAGGCATTGAGGTTTTATAGGACCTTTTGTAAAGGAGAGGGGCACAGTTTCATTGCAGTTGGAAGAAATGGTTTGTTTTCCTAATTACCAGACAGATGGGTGGCTCTACAGTAAAGTGCAAGACACTGTATGCACTGAGCGAAGTCCCTGCAGTGGCACATGCCTCTGGCACCAGCCCTGCTGCCCATGACATCTGGTGAAGACCTCTGCCTCAGAAGTGCTCCAGGTGTGGTGGCTTTGGCTGGCTGTGGGCAGGTCTGGGGTGGCTGCTTGGAGGTGCTGGTAGGTTAATGGTTTGGGAGCACTTGAGGATGGCTGTATTATTTTACACTTGAATTGGGGGAGGAAGCCTCCTTTCCATGTGTGCAGAGCACAGCTCTTCACGTCATGATAATGCTAGTGGTGTATTTGGTGGAGAGCAGAGCCAAGCATGCTACACACACCTACTCTTCACCTTGTGTTGCTCAGGTAATGTGACCTAAACTTCGCCTACAGGGCTGTGTGAGAAGTTTTCTATCCTCCATGCTGAGTCTTTGGCCTGTCTGCTGTGACCATCACTTGGCTGGTGGCACTGGCTGGCCACAAAGATTAAAGGCAGGACAAAGTAATTTGATATGTCAAACATCATTAAGTTCTTAGACTAATGATATTAGCCTTTTCTATATCAAAGCTGGAGCAGCTGGTTTGAGTGCAGTATCACCAAGTCTGAGATTAGATGTGCTGTACTGGTAAAAATGATGGCCAAAAATCAAATCCAGTCTGAAAATATGGTCAAACTTCACAGACAGATTTTAAGCTCAGAAAAAAAAGATCTGATTTAAATTCTTTGTCAAAGGCTGTTCCAAGAATGGAAAAGCAGATGGAATTCAGCAGCTAGAGGAGACTTGCCTGTGTTGTTTGGTTTGTGGTGTGGTTTTTTTTTTTTTTCTTTTGTTTGGTTTGTTCGTTTTCTTGTTATAAGCTGCATTAAAATGGAGAAGGGATCATGTCTTTAAACCTGAAACTATTGTGTGAATGCCTGTATTGAATTTCCTACAGCACCTTTAGTAGTGAGTAACAATTGTTCACATGTAAATGGACTGTGAAACACATTGTCACAACAACTTTAGACTGGACTTTAGTAGGATGTCAAAGCAGACTTGATATTTAAACAGAAAATAAGAATAACCAAAGTTTGAATGAAATATTTAAAAATGTACAGACTGTTGCAGGACCCACTACCTGCCTCACTGGCTTGGAAATTGGCTAAAATGAAGATTTAGCCAGTCATTAAATACCAAAGCATGGAGAGTCACAACACCAGAAACACATTATCTTCAAAGTGCTTCAAGCAGTATTTCTTACATCTTCTCAGTGATAGGTGGTATTGGTGCCTAACAGAAACAGGGAAAGGGATTAATTTTTGATTACTGGCCTGAGCATAGGAATACCTATGCCTTGCTACAAGGCATGATTTCTACTAGAAGCAGCATAAATTGCTGGTACAAGAGATGCTGCTGATTGCAAACTTTCCTGTGAAACACTATCTGAACTGCGAGTTTTTAACCAAGTCCTAAACCTAATCAAGATTTGTACGATTTCAAGCTGCAGTTTGGGTATTTAGCGCATCCCCTCATGTGCCATTATGAATCTTTTATTACCAGCTCTAGTTCGAGTTGACCTCTAATGATACAGCAGAATTATTTTATTAATGCATTTCCCCGCAGCACGGGGCCACTGCGCTGGGCAGCAGCAGAGTCCCCTGCTTTGCCTGAAGTAGTAGGTGTCCCTGGAAATGCGTCCAGAGACACGGGGAACTTGCCTGCCCAAACCCCAGCGTTTCACCATAGTGGTGTTTAAGGCCTGAGGTGAAATATGCAGATGTAACGTGATGCAGCGGCTGAGGCCTGACCTCAAAAGATGCTGATCACGGCAGGGCCGGTGCTCTGTCAGGGCAGCGGGCGCAGCCGTTCGTGGCCGAGCGGCGGCAGGGAAGGTCCCGCTGCGCGGAGGGCGGCTCGGTGCCTCTGTGCATCCCTGCGCTGCGGGGCGGCCGCCTGCTGCCGTGCTGCTCCGCTCGGCTCCTCCGGCACGCTGCGCTCGCCTTTCTGACCTCTTTGTCGCCAGCTGAAGGAGGTTTTGCGGAGCAGCAGGCAAAAGGTGCGGGAGGCGAGAGCAGGAAGAATGCTAATTTGCCCCTGCCTCCTGATGCCGAGCTCGAACAGGGGCAGAAAAAGTCACGAAACGGCAAACTCTCCCAGAGGCAAAGCTCGTCCCTCTGCTTTATTGCTGCTTTGCCCACAGTAGTTTAACCTCCTGTAAAGTCAATTGATTGGCGAGGATTTGAATGTTGATCTGGGCTTGCACCTTTGGTGCCTCCAGCAGTGTCATTTGCAGCAGAATGATTGGAAAATTGTGTTGAGATAAATAACAAAATCAAAAGGTTTCTGCATTTCTGCAGACAGAGGGACAAATCCTGACTTTGTTCAGTGGAGCACCAAAGCCGCGGATGTCTCCAAACAGCATTTTGCCACTGCTTGAGCTTTGACACAGCTCAAGGGTAAGGGACAGGGAAGCTACTGAAAAAAAAATGTCACCCCTTGCTCTGAAACTTCCATCACAGTACAGTTTGCAAGTGGTTTTCTCTGAGCAGGATAGATGGCAGAACAGAAAAATGCTGGCAGCTACAAGTGCCTTGTCTAGAGCAGGGATTCCATCATAGCACTCTGCCCAGCTAGCAATACTGGAAAGTTTTAATGCAAAAGGCTGGTGGAGGCATACAGCACTCTCAAAAGCCTTCCAGCCCCCCAGTAAGGTAATCTGAGTGGCCAGCTGGGAGTATGATGTTGCACTGATGTGCACTACATAGAGATAGGAGAGTCTGACATCCTACTCCTGCCTCCATTTCCATATGGCTTGATAATGACTTTTTCCCCTTAGAGGGTAAGGAGATCTTTCCCAATCATGTTTCAGGGCTGATAGCTTCTCTGAACAGGACATCTTGGTCTGAAATCTTGAAATTTGGTATGTATGAAATCTGGGAGGAAGACTACCTCATCAGCAAGGTTTTTTTCATTTAACTGGGATTGTTTCCCACTGGCAGGGTGTGGGACCCCATTACTCATTCTGCAGGTCTAGGACAGAAAATGAACTATTTCAGGTCTCCTGGGAGAAGCATTTTTGTAATTCCCATGCAGTTCCCCAGGGAACGTGGGCAAAGGAGTTCCACGAGGTTAGCCCTCAGTGAGAAGGCAAAGTCAGTTATTTGATATAGAAAGGGTTATTCTTAAGAATTGGACTCGTTCATTCAGAGATGTACGTAAATTACAGCCTGGATTTCTGCTTGCAGGATGAAAAATGTTTTGTTCTAATAATAAATACTGAATCTCTGCTGTTTCCATTTACATAACACACATGACACAATGTGTAAATCCTTGAGAATATTTTTTCAGAATTTAGCAGCTTGTTTTTCTGCAAACATAAACATTTATTTTTGGTGTTAATAATTAATAATATACCACATGCCCATAATAAATGCAAAATCTAATCTTCTGTAGACATAAATGTGTCTGCCAAAGTGGTCTTTCTGTGCTGTAAATGACTTTCACAAAGTGGTAGCATACACTCTATTTTCAATCACTGTTGCTTTGTTTTATGAACAGATATGTCATTAAACTAAATGTTTTCCTTTGAAAATAATAAATACTTCACACATTTTTTTTCAAAAGAAAAATAGTTGATAATTATCAAAAAAATGGAAGTGGCTAATATCAACATCTTTTCAGCTGTATCCAAAGCAAAAAATAGACAGGAATATGGAAAATCCCAGCAGTGGATAGAATGGAACATGAGCTGTGAGGGCATCTGCACTAATCTCTTCAGTGAAAAGAAGGAAACCTTGGGATCAAAGTCACTCTTGTGTTTGGACAGAGAATGACTCTACATGGTGCAGAACAAGATACCAGAGTGGTGCAGGGTAGCAGATCTAGATACACCCTTCTCTCACCTATTGATTCCTTCCTTCAGAGCCTGGTATATTTAGGTTTCATTATTTCCTAGAAACCAGCAGTAGCTGAAAAACGTCCTGACAAAGCCTCTGGGTTGTATTGCTGTTAATGGCTGCCCTACCTGGTGGCCGGCAGCACGGCTGCTCTCAGTTACGGCGTGGCTGCTCTTCCGTACTGTGTTAGCACAGCCAGCAGCAGCCGCTGGGCTGCAAGCTGTAGCTGTGCTCATGAACCCTGCTTAATAAACTGGATCGTGTTTTTAATGATGATTTCTGGTACAGTATCGAATGTCACTTTTCCCCATTGGTGAGCCCACGTGTAACTCTAGTTTGCCAAACTGCACTGGCAATCGCCATGTTTCCAGAGGAGCTTGAGCTGACTTTTTGGGAAAGGTAGCGATATGCTGACACCAGAGGAGTGACAAAACGTGAGGCAGTTTATTAGTCTGTTTGGTAAAGACTTCATAGTTTCCGTATTCTGCTTTTATTTATTGTATGCCAACCAACTGATAGCTCTCTCTTTATGCAGCTCTCATCTTTGTTGAAGGGTTAACTATGCGTTTCAATGGTTGTGGTTACCAGTCTGGATAACATGAGGATCCTCAGAAATTTGTTTAACCTTCTAGAAAAGGTAAATCTTAATATTCCAGCATGGAATAAAAAAGGAGATGAAAGCGATTTATCTGAAGCACTTTCATGCTATTGTTATGCATTCTGTAGAAGACAAAGATAATAAAAGTCCAATTGCTATTCATGGGCCAACACTCACTAATCAAATGAAAACAGGGTTCCCTAATAAGGATGGATTCAGAGTAACTGGGCTGGGCCCTCTCTGCCATTTCTACAGTAAAAAAACTCCCTGAATGGTATTGTTCAAGGTGCTTTGAAGGAAAGTTTTCAGAATTCCCCACTTTCTGAACTTCTCTCTGCTCAGTTCACCTTCTGCTTGGACACTTGTCTGTGGGTTTCCAGCAGAAAATATAGAGCCTCATGGAAGCTCACACTTCTGTAATTGAGCCAATTTTGGGGGGAGCCTGCTCTCCTTCATGGGTGACCACAGGGTACAATTGATCAAAAATATGAACAGCAAAGTTTTTTGTTTGGATGAGGTTTTTTGCATTTGCAAAAAAGGCTTTTAAAAATGAAAAGTTCCATAGAAATGACCATCACCAATGCAAGCTTCAGGCATTTTTCAAACATAGTAGTAAGCATATTATATTAGAAAAAGGAATATATTATTTGTCAAAAAATATTGAACATGGTTTTGAAATGAAGGTTCCATATTTTAATTCTGTATTTTGGAAATATTCCTTGTCCTTGGGTTTTTGGTTTTTTTTTTTTAGCAGATAGACTTGTCAGGTCTTAGAGTCAGGGATTGCTGCTGATGTTTGTGTATAGAACCTAACACTTCTCTTATCTGAGTTATGCATCTAAAGTTGGACTTGCTACATATAATACATACAGTATTTAACAGTAATTCATCATCTGTCATCAGGTATCTTCTAGCTCTTAATACTGTCTTAAACATCTTTCATGTAAAAAAATAGCTTTTTAAAGACATGTAGCTCCTGTAGTATGTATGTGCTAGCTAGCTGAAAGAGCAAGCCACTATGAATTTGGTTCTCAAATGGAGTTTAATGTTTGGGTACAATGATGATTACATTTGCCATGTTAAAGAACCAGCTATATTCTGTTCCCTCAGCAGGGCAAAAGGCACATGTTGAGAACTACTGATTATTTACCCAATCCCACATGTGTTCCTACACAAATATGGACATCGCTTAGTACCAATTTTAATCAGCCCAATATTTTAATGTTGAATAGAAACACTCCAGGGATGATTTTCATTGTTCTATTGTTGATGAATTTCTTTCATCAAGGAAAAGCATAATTTAACATTCAAGAATGAATTACAGTAGTGCTCTGACATGGTTGAAAAAACCCAGAACGATGGGCAGAGATAGTATTTGAAATTATCTTCTTCCAATGAAAAGGAAAAATAAGTATATAAAAGCACTTACTACTTGAAAACCTGAATTACAGAGAGACATTTTTGGGTGTTCATTTCGTAGGAGTGTGAAACTCCTGGAGAGAAAAGTAGGGAAAGCTCAGTTTTCATCTGGCTGAACCACACTTTTGTCAGGTAACCATTAGTTTTGATTTGTGGTATTCCATTATGAACCAGTGAAGGGCAGCACTAACCAACTGTTTTAGGTAACTAGAAAGATCATTAATTATGTTTTCAAGTTTAAAATGATGTAAATATCAATTGCTTGACTGGATTTGCTATGAAATTGGTTGCATTGCTGTATTACTGCAAAACAGTAGCTTCAAGAGCATCCTGTAATCATCAGAGCAGAATTCTGCAGCTACAGATTAACAGCTTTTGTAATGGATTTTAGGAAAGGGCATTTCATTTATTGAAAATCTGAATCTTTTGCTAAGAATATGGTCAGTTCAGTTGCTTTATTAGGTTATAGCATAGGATCTACATATCAAAACACATTTTAGCAGATTGAATTATGGTTCATATCAGAAATATGTAAACAGTAATACAGATACTTTTGAGGTATCCAAAACACTGGAGGTATGCTTTTCTACACAAAAATTGGTAGTTGAGATTAGTTCATTTATTTCTGAAGTTCTCTTCAGTTGGGTTTTTTTTTGTAGGAAATAATGATTTGTATGTCTGAAACTCCTATTTATATTCCGTATTACAGGATATTGGAAGGAAGGTTCATGAGCAATTTTTGTTTTTTCCTCATGTCTGAAAATTTAGCTGTAAACTTGAATAAGCTCTTTCACAATACTATCTTACTTACTATGGTGTTTGGGAGGAAATAAATTAAAAGGTACTTTACTATCTAGTCTCATTTTAAATGTCCTATGCCTGTGTGCACACTTAAAAATTACTTTAACAACCCTTTTTTTCCTCTAAAAAATATCTTGGCTTTCCATAGGAAGCTATGTTATATTATAAGGTCATGCAAACAATAGTTCATCTATTTACTTGTAAAAACAGAGCTATACATCATTCTGAATTTGAAGTATTTGTCATGGCTATGAAAAACAGATGAATCAGTTCTGTTAGATGATTAACTGAATACGCTGTAAATAAAGATCTTCACTGTGATTTTTATAGTAGATAAAGGTCTCTCCATGTATATTCAAATAGTTACCAATAATACTAATTTGCAGCAGTTTTTCTTTTTACAGAGAAAATCATTGTTCTAATACTAGGACTATCTTAGTGCTAAAGAGAACATGTCTTGACTCAGTTCATAAATGCAAGCATGTGTGCACTCAGCCTTACTGTCTTCTTCACGTCCATGCTGCCCACCATGGCCTTTAGTCACCCAGCCAGTCTGCAGTGGGGTTGCTCAGACCCAGGGCAGTCCCAAGGGCTGAAGAGAGATGGAGGAACATGTCTGTGGCATCCAGGAGCAGTTCTGAATGGACTGGCTCCTGCTGCCACTTTGGGCGACACGCTGCTGATTAGCTTTTTAGACAGATGATAAAGATTAGTGTAAAGCCCAGCTGCTGGGCAAACCCTTGCCTATTAATCCAAAAGCATCTACTTTAACCTGAGAAGTTTTGATGTGTGATATATGTGTGAGTCATGGTTGTGCATGCCTTCACTGTGAGCAAAATGCAAGTTTGTGAGAAAAGTTTTAAACAGTTGCTGGAGTTATCAGAACTCTGTGCTTTATCTGGAATTATTTTTGTTGTTTTATCTGCCATGAATATTTGAAGTGCTGGCATGAATTCAGATCATGCTACTTACTGTGTATTTGCAATGTGTTGTTGCATGATATGAATACTTTTTTTAAAGATGCTTTTACGGAAGTCTTTCTGGCATACAGCAGGCCTTTGTTACAAAAAAACGTCCAAGTGATAGCAAACAGAGTAGGAATGGCATCCATGGCACTTCAGGCACAGAAAAGTAGGCATTTGGTCTAAGAGACCTTGGCTCCCTAGTGCGAGGGCATGAGATAGGTAAGGATTCATCCCATGTGAGAAATCTGAATTAGGGAGGATTAACTACAGAGAGGACCCAAGTGGCACCCTTAAGGCTTAAGGGTAGGCTCCAGGGGAGCGATCCCCTGGGCACTGTCTCTGTCGCCCCGGGATGGATCTGCTGGACCACTTTGAGAGAGGTGCTGGTTCTATTTCCTCACCCGCTTTGTCACACAGATGTGCAATCCTTTCAGCCTTGTGGTAGTAGAGGGAGGTTATCAGGGCCAGGATGACTGTAGTTGTGTTTTTTTTCCTCTAACAGACTTGTGTACTAACTAAACATAAATACGATGATTTTCATATTCCTATAGAAAAGACAAATCAACAAATGAATTAAATGAATACAAACTTGAGCTGGCACTGAAGTTTGTATGCTTACTCTGATATGTAAAACATCTATTGATCTGAAGTTTGATCAGTAATATTTACAAATTTATTCTCATATACATCATTATTACTGTATTCTCTTGTCTTAGAAATATGCTAGGTTACCCGAGTAGTCTGCTGTCACTTCAGCCCAAACATCGATTACCTGAGTACCCAAGCACCTGAGCTGCTGCAGTTGCTCAGACACCTTGGTAGGGCTTCCATCTGAAAAAAAAAAAAAGGAGCAGGACACAAAAATGTTTCCCCCAGGTAAAATTATACCCTGTAGGTGCATTGGTGGCCTAGCAGTGATGTGGGTTGTGTGTGAAAGGAGGCTGATGAGAGCTGATGGGTCTGTCTCTGGGTATGGTCAGTGCTGGCATGTCCCAGGTGACTGTGGCTGGAGAAGGAGAGCAATCTGAAACTCTCAGCAGTGCTTCCTCCCTTGGGACAGGGTTGTCTTTCTGAGCCGGAACAGTGGTGTGAAGAAGGCCAAGGAGCAAAGACTGCATGAGTTTGGCTGATGGCATGAATAAGAGCTGGAGGAGAGGGAAGGCAGGAGGAGGTCACACCCATCTAAAACATTGAGTCTGGCTTGTGAGCTCTGACTGCAGGGCATTGCGTCTCTTGAGATTTCTTTTGTTTGCTTTCACAGATCTGTGTTTCTCCAGGGCTTTTAGAAGTAAGGTTTCTGTGGGTGTTTATTTTCCTAAACTCTTGTTCCTTGTTTTCTTTACACATCCTCTGAAAAGGCATTGTATTAGACTTCACACACAGTTGTGACCTTGATGCTGCTGGGGAAGGGTGTATGTGTGCCCTCCCTTCCTCTGAGTTTGGACCTTTGGAGCGGTCCAAGGACTGCTTCCAGGACCTGAGAGAATGGATACTTGCTGTACTATGCTCAAAAAAGGCATATATAGAGAGCAAAAGATGTGGACCTAGAGGTTTCTTTTACAAGATAGAACTTTAAACAGACTTCTTACAATAGACAAGTTATTCCAGAAAAGCAAAACTGGATCAAGCTGAACTCAGGGTTTGTTAAGAGTGGAAAGCTGGGCAATGTGCACCAGATTCTCCAAAGGCAAATAGTTTAACAGAATTTATGTTTTTCAGACTTACGCACAAACACAGAAAAAGGATTAGAAAAAAAAGTTTCTGAAATCAGGAGTTAAATGCCAAGTGGATGCATCTAGCATCCATCTGTAGTTGATGCTGAAGTTATAACTGCTTTTTAGAGGTGTGGGGCTCAGATTTGGCTCTCTCAAAGTTGCCTGCAGTGTGTCCTTTGGGCCATCTACCTTCTTTGGCTCTTTATTTTCAGCAGCTTTTTCTGCAGATTTGGGGCGGGGTTCACAGGGACTGGGAACCGGGAGGGCAAGTTTTGACATTATCATCTGCCACACTGGGGAATCTGGCCACTGGCTTTCAGTCCTGCCCAGCATTTCAAGCAGCTCAGAACTTCCATCAGTTAAAGCTGTAACTAAGTATTGGCCACATGTATCCTTCTGACTGTTGAGTTTGCAGTGCCGCTCTGTATTTTTTACTAAACAGAAAACAGTAACTAAAATGATATGAGGAACATACTGCTGGATGTTGGAGCAGTAGAGCACAAAGAACATAACCAACATAAGTAAGAACATAAACTAAATTACTTGGGTTTATTTTTCATAATCTTCATGTGATGGCTGAAATCACAAATTATATCCAGAATGAGAAACATTGTGCACTTTACTAATATATATTGCAACATTAAAAAAATATATTATTTATAGAGAGTCATAAATATATTATTTAACATTTGTAGATATTTAGTGGCATGGATCTAAACAATGTTTTTACAGGAAATATAAACATGCTGCTCTGATTGGAATTTGAAGTGACCCTGCTGGAACAACCCATAACAGGCACCACCAGCAGCCAAAACAGGTCAGGGGAGCCAGCAGGAAGAGTGTGCTAAATACTCCTGTGAGGGTTGAGGCAGTACAGCTTATAACTGCAGATGCTGAAGGTTGTAGGTAACTCTACTTAAGGGAATAATTTCATATTAGTTTTTAAGGGTTCTTTTGTCTTTGTAATTGCATTCTGTTGTAAATAAATATGCAGGATATCTTACCAAACAGAAAATGCAAAGTCTCTTACAATAGGGAATTGCAATATTTAGAGTTGTGTCATGTCACAAGTTGTTGCTTGAACACTCGTTTACTTCTGAGAAGCTTGGTTCAGCTGCCCTGAAATAGCTGCTTACTCCATTCAGATTCTTATATATATATAAAAATCTATTAAAATTGGGATCTGAACTAGTTTTTGTTGTTGTTTTGTTTTTTTAAAGGCCCTGTTTTGCTCAGCCTAGCAATTTGAGAGTTCAGAAGATAAGCATTTCTCAACATGAACACTCTGAAATGAATTTTAAAAGAAATCCATTAGAAACATTGTTTTCTAATACATTTCAATGTTTCAGTTTATTGATGCCGAGTAACGCAAAAAAAATTATGAAGAAATACATCTAGAGTAATTTTGTCACTGGACCATCATAGAAAGTGTGATTAGTCTCGTAATGAATAATAAAAAATGTGCAGCTGGAACTGCAGGAAGTATGTCCGTGCATGACTGCAGCAGTGGTCTCATGGGCTAATTGTGTGTATTAAGGTCCTCTCCCCTTCCCCAAAAGCAGAAATGAGCACCTAGCAGCACAAAAAAATTACTGTTCTGTTGTCTTCCATACACAGGCTGCTCAAAGAGCATGGGAAGTGAGTTGAGGTGTGTCAAAAATTATATTAATGTAGAAAGTCTATTTGCTTGCTGTGGTTCTCTCTAGGATAACTTGTGTGTGGTTATCTCACTGCAGCTGTGGTCATATTATTATCACCATCAGATGCATCTGCTTGCTTATTTCTGCATCCTTTTATTCAGAGCAGATGAAAACCAGAAGATCCATTGCAGCTGTATGCACGTTCTCCAGTTGATCCAATAACTTCATCTGTTTTCTCCTGCTGGCAGGCTCCTTGACTCCCATCTGCCATGTAGATCTCAGGTGTTTTGGGAACTGCTGAACCAGTGCTGGTGTATCAGATGAGAGAGGCACCTGTGAAACAGATAAAGAACTTTTCTCCAATTTTAACAGTTTTGAATCAATTAGTGAATAGATGGTTAGTGGTTCATGTAGCTTGATGGCTTCTTGGCAGACTCCTGAGTAGGCAGGAATCCTTGGACGGTGTTGTTGCACCACGGTGACATAATATACATGACTTCATCCTCTACCATAGTGGTTGTTAGCAGGAGGATGGAATTAATTCAGAATCCTGTGGATTTCTGGAGAAGCTATTCTAGGTTTGTCCTGGCAGATACTGAAAATAACAAAGGTACCAGCAGGATGGAGGCCTTGTTAATGCCATTTTTGCTCCACTTTGTGTGGTATATTAACCATATCTCAGTCATCTGTCTATATCCCCACCTCTCAATCCTATTGCCAATTACTGGAACCAGCTACTCTCCATATGTATTTTAGAAATTAGTCTCTGATTATTAAATCATGACTGCATGTTAACACCCATTATTTTTATAAACCCACTGCAGACTGCCATGCATTATAAATAAATTGTATTAACTCCAGTTCATATGAAATATTTATAAATATTATGGAAAAGGCTCACTTTCTGTGCATAGTTATTAGACATTTTAGATTATAGAAGATTGCAAATGGTCAATTATGTAAAATTATGAGAATACAGACTTAAAACTAGGCTCATAATCCTACAACGAGAGAGAGACAGAAAACCAAGATTCCAACTGGGTTCAAGAAGAGTGACATGCTTTATGTTTCTTAATTATCTTTATTTCCCAGTAGTATTGCTATTGCCAGAGCTCAATTTACTATGTGCCAATGAAAGAGTAATAAGTTGCAAAGACATTTCTAGATCAGATGAGAGAGTTTCACTCTCCTGTGTTGTCGGAACATAAATCCATAGAGGACAGATGATTTTAGCTATACTGCATTTGATTTGGAGCAATTTTGGAGTTTGGGCAAAATTCATTTCTGAAGTAAATGTTTGCTACCAAAAACTTGCTGGAGAGGGGCAATGAGGCTGTTGATGTCACTGAATGTTAAGCAGCTAATAGGAATTACAAATCTAAATATTTTTGTAGATCTAGGTCATAACTCCTGAGTCTTTGAAAATATCCCCTAGTGTGGCAATAGAACCAGAAGCCAGAGCCGGAGTACTGAGGCTGCTGGTTTTCAGTGCTCTAGTTTAGAGATTAGGGAAGGACATGTCTGAGTTGACAGGAAGATGTTTTTTAAGCTATTCATCCAGGTTCCACTGAATCCAATGGAAAGCATCTTTGCTTCTCCAGGAGAACCTGGGGAGACCATACACCTGAAACCCTCAGCAAGGAGGTCCAAGGTGGCCTGTTGTACAGCTGCCCATTAGTTTTGCCCACCAGGGATTAGAAGCTTTTGAGAAGTTTTACCTCTTTGAAGAGCTTCCTTACCAAAACAAAGAGGACTCAATATGGTCTTTTATATAAACATGATAAACCTGTTTACCCAACCTCCTCTCATCCACAGCTTTCTTCTAACTAAATCTAGGTTATGTCCCTAGTTAGAAAAATTAATTAATAAATAAGTTAAATGTTTGTACAGCACCTTGAAGTTGCAAAGTGCTGTCTAAATACCAAGTACTAGCAAGTCTCTCAATTATGATACAGCATGTTTTTACGAATATGCTTGATGTCCTCAGAACCTTTGGACTAAGTGGAACATATTTCCTGTTGAGAATAGATTTTGCTGGTTGGAAACCATGCCTTATGAAATGCGGACTGCTGTCATAGAATCCAGTTCAGGAAAATAAGCACATAAAGAAACATAATTTGCAGCATTAAAAATGCATTTTTTAAAAATATTTGGAAGCAGAAGTAAAAGAATTCAAAGAATGCCCTCTTCCTTGTTTAATCTGAATTGTGTTGCTTTGCTCATTATAGGGGCACCTACAAGTTTTATTATAGTGATATTGCATTTGACTGTAGTTAACGGTCTGACTATTTTCATTATCTATTTTTATGAGTTTATCATCGGACATTTAGAAATGAAAACATAATCAAAATCATAATAGAATTAGGTAGCTTTTCTCTAGAAGAACAATTTTCTCCATAACCTGCTCCTACCCATACCATTTTTCTCATTGTAATTAAGCAGAGAAAGGTGCTAACTTTGGGAGCACCAGGACTTGCTGTGAAGTCCCGGGCTGCAGTCAGAGGAAGGCTTGTTCTGAACTGGTCTCTGTCACTGTAGTTGCAGGAGCGCTGCAATAAGATGCATGATAAGACTGAGAGAAAATGTAGTCTGTCAGAGTCCTCTTCTATTTTCACACTGAAGAGAATGACTTCTCCTTGTATACACCAGGCTGTACTTTATTACGATAAGCTTTCTTTGACTTAAAATATCTTTAGCATTCTGATTCTTGAGTCTTGAAGCTGTCAGGCAGTGCCTCAGCAAGCAAGATCTACTTTTTCTGGGGAAATATTTCACATTATTACAATGCTTTTCAACCCCAGCAAAGGATAGCTTACGAACTACAATATCACTGCTAATGCCAGTAAAGAGGTCACATCTTGCCCTGATGGAGAAGACTTGTGTCTAAGGACATGAGAGAATGTATGCACATTTTGGCTAAAGAGTTTTTAGACTTCTAATAGCCATGTCAGAATTCATATGCTCATAATTGAAAACTGATACCCGATAATTAACCCATGCCAACAGATAGCCTCAAAGATATGCTACCAAGGATACAGCATGCTATTCATGGCATTAAAAAAACTTTAAGGTAGAAAACTCTGAATTGCTCACTATTAGGCTGGCTCTGCTATCACTGAAGTCAAAAGTAAAATGCCTGTCAGCCTCCATAGGAACCATGCTGCACTACTGACACATGCGTCAGATAATTTCATCGTTAATTGCATGACCAAGTATCTTCATTGTAAATCTGACTCAGCCTTACTCATCAGTAACATATCAAAGGTATAAAATGGGCAAAGAGCAACTGTTCTTGCAGTGACTTCAAGCCTTCAACATTATGGGTTTTTTTGCCAGATGAAATTAAAGCTGAAAGGAGATAGAGAAAACTGCATTTAGTTATAGTGGTTATAGAAATGGTTGCTTATGCAGTGAGTAGGAATTCACATAAGTGATGGTTAAGAGAATAATTCCATGAACCTTAGCATTAGCCTGCTCCATGCATTGCTTTCCTTCCACTCCCTGAGAGTCGCTATGCTCTAGCAGAAGTAATAAATCACAGCAGGTAGGGCTGCAAAAGGCTGCCCAGGTACCTGCAGGCTCTCCGGGTGCCATACTCCAGTACACCTCCCCTGCCACTGGACTGGGGGCAACACCCATGCTGCACAGATGCTTTCACTAGTGAAAACTAGCTGGCCTAAACCACTCCTTTTGCAGCTTCACAGTTGTCTGTCGTGCTGCTTTCTGAGACCATGATTAATCCAATCTTTTATGTCAGCTGTTACCCTGGAAAGCATTTCTAAGTGGTGCTCAGGTCCCTCGGAGCTTCCCCTTCCAGGCTTCGGCCACTTGCTTCCTGCAGTTGTTCTTCATAAGCCAAAGGCAATTTATTTTCCTGCCATTCTTGCTTTTAGCTCTATTTTCTCTGATATTTTTCTATCCTATGGAAATCAGATGACAAGCAGAACTACAGATGGAATTAAACTGAGTAATCCTTAAACTCATTATTCCAGGCTTCTACCTATGTTTTGCATATCTGAAGCTGGTAATGATTTTTCTGTGGATAATTTATCATTGGTGCAATCTTTTCTTGTCTCATATTTTCCTCTATCTTATCAATTGAGACCAAGCCTGTAAAATAGAAACATCCTCTGCTTCTCTGCCTAATACTCTTCTGAGACGTGCTGGTTTCTCTGCCTGTGATCCCACACCTGCAGCACCACTCTGTGTCACTGGACTTTCCTAACTATATCATGTTTTTACTAAATACATAAGATGATATCACAGACAAGTTCATCTGTCTTCAGTATATACTTTTTGCTTCCATAATAAAGCAGCTATGGGAATAGACTGCTCTACTTTAGCCTACTCCTGCTAATCTGGACACCCAGTACTCTGCCACAGCTTCACCACCACACAGGATTTCTGTTTAGCCCAACGCGTGTTCATCCCATACTTGCTTAATTACCTAAGTCACTGATTTCCTGTTTACTTTCAATCTTGTTTTGCAGGTGAATTTCTTTGATGAGTCATTTGGGCATAGAAGCTTCTCTTCTTTTCCTGTGGGTGTCTTTCAGTTGAGGTAGCCCATCAGTGCAGTCTCTCTGGTCCTGTGTGACCTCAAAGGATTTCTTGTCCACAGGAACTTCAAATCACTATTTAAGCTGATTAGTAAAGAGCATTTACTATAGATATTAAAATCCTGAACACTTAAGAGATCTTCACAGAGTATAAGCTGTTATGCAGCAGCTAGACTGCTTTGTCTTTCTATGGTAGTCATATAAGTTATAATTTCAGTTTTCATCATGAGCAATTTCCAAAGTTGGTCGACTCTTTTCTGGTGATTCCTGAAGCTTCCTGGGTGTCACCTGGGTAGCAACCCAAACTATTTTTGGTGTGTGCAATTACCTTCTTGAGAATGATCAGGAATCCTAATATAGTTGGGATGATGTATGTGTTTTGTTCCTGAGCACCAAGCTTCTTCACCCACCAGATTGTCCAACTAGGCAAAGTTGCAGTTAGTATCTGAAGTGCCTGTTTTGCATGATGGGGAAGAAATGGATGATCACAGTGTGGATCCTTTCCTTGTATCTTCAGCATTTTTATTAGGACTTTTTCATGCTTCACTGGGGAAAATCTTATACTCACATGAATGTAATAGTACTAATGTCCATTAGGTTATATTGTTAAAAATGAGTTAAATTTATTATATTTTATTTATTTAAATGCAATTCGTAATTAAACGAAATAGTTTCTGTGATACTCTTTGCATTCTTTGTAGCATGTGTGCATTTTAAACAAACATATAGTATATATTGGGATCATAGTAACTGGTATGAGGGTTTCCAGAGCAATTGCTTTAACTGAAATCTACAGTAAACAGAAGAATAAACCCCAGGTAAATAGAAAAATAAAACCCAAGGTAAATATCGGTAGCTTTCTAACTCCCCATAGCACAACAGGGAGTGCTACAGGAAAGCAGTCAATTTCTATAAAGGCTTTATTTTTCAGTTCTAGTTTTCCCGTGGATATAGCAATCTGGAACTGAAAATGCACAAAAATAGTTGCTTTCACATAAACAAAATGCTTTCTCCAGCACTCTTGTCCAAGCGCCTTATCACGAAATGGCCAAGGAGACATGTAAGAGAACCTCAAGCTGCAGGTCTATTAGCCCTGCTGGGATGAGGACCATTGCAGGGTCTGTGTGACACTGTGCAGTATGAGACCCACTGCCCTCTCAGCCAAGGTGGTGTGGCCACAGTGCAAAGTGGGCCAAGGGGGGCTTCCCAGCCTGTTCCAGAGTTCCAGACTCTCTTGCTTCTTTGAGTTGTCCCATCTAATGAATCTTTAAAAGTGTCATTTTTCTGGTTCCAGTTCTCTCTCTCCAGTTATGTTCTTCTGTTACTATGAAACTCATGTATAGATACAGAACATTGCCCAACTAAGTATGTGAAGAGAATTGTACTTTCCAGTACTTACTAACATGTTATCTGGCTGTGACTTCACTGGAAATTACAGTACAAATGTGCATTAAAAATACATGAATGATTTAGCTGTTGAAATATTCTTAATTAGCAAAATTAACAATATCCCTTTCACCAACCAATAGAAGAAAGGAACCAAGCATGAACAAGTGAAGTTGTTTTATTTTGATGAGAAGTATGAATCTCATTTCCTTAAAGCAGAATGCTTCCCAGTTCTCCACCCCACTCTGAAACGTGGAGTGCAGGGCCAGAAAGAACTTAAGATTGGCTTGTCAAACTTTCTGTTAGACTATTCAGTTTCTCTCTGTTTGCTATCAGGTTCAATAACTCAATGAATCCATAATTAAAAATATATTCTTAATTTTTTGTTTGAATAAATCTGCTTTCAGTTCTTGCTTGTTGTTATGCTATAAAGATTATAGATCCCTTTAGTGGCTGGTATTTTCTCCCCACAATGTGCTTATCTGTTGTAATCAACTCCCCACTCAATCTTCTTCTTGATAAGATAAACAGATTGAGCTGTTCAGGTCCCTCACTCTAAGGTATTTCCTCTAGCCTAAAATAATGTATGTGAGTTTCTTCTGCATGTTCTTTTTTTTTTTTCCTAATGTTCTCTGCCTTACACTGCTTCTCATATCGAAAAGGAGCAATCTACCACAAAAATTGCCTTTTTTTTTTTTTCCTCCCTCTAAAGAACAATCATCATACAATGACCCAATGCAAGCCTCAAAATGACAAGAACTGGATTTTTTTTGACAACATCCATTTATTAGGCAGCAAGGCAAAGTGAATATCTAAATCTTACTGCTTCACTTTTGTGTGAACCAGATTGCAGTAAAATCCCATGATTCATCAGAGGGGAAGGTGAACAGCAGCACATGTCCCCAGGAGAAGCCACCTAGTCGTGTCACAGCTGCTGATGTGTTGGACTTAAACCCAGAATCTTTGTGGATAAGAATTGTTCCCAGCACTGGGACAAAGCTAGGGGTTATGCTGTGGCCAGCCCTGTTATGCCAAACCTGGGGGTACACTAATACCATAGTGATGTGGTGATTTTAAACATATCAAGCAGTAGCAAACATATTGTGCATGCAGAATGGTCTGGGGAGAAAGGCAAGTTAGACAAGTACTGCTGGTACTGCAGCATGTGGTGGGGGAAAGGGAAGGTTTGGCCTGGCTGTGCAGGGGAGGACTGAGAGCAGAAAAAACCTGCTTCCCTACTTGCAAATGTTGCACAGATCCCTTGTTAGCTACTTTTGTGAGTATCACAAAATGTGGTCCGAGAACTAAATGGGATCAGCCATTGTAAGTTTTAAAAAATTGTGATTTACCCAAATTTGCCGAACTGCCTCACTTTAAAATACAGAGTAAGTTGTACATAATTAAAAAGGCCATTTTAAGGCTAGTAAAAAGAGTAGAAGAATAAAAGACATACCAATTAAGTTTTTCTCTAATCTATATACCTTGTGGAATCAAAGTGCCTTTTAGAAGTCAAAGCGAATTACAGGCGAGTTGCTAGTGATGCTGTCTTACAGAACCTGGCTTTTCTGCTGCCCACACTGCAAATCTCCACATCAGTGCAGGGAAACTGCCCACAGAGACTTCACTGCATGGCCAGGGTCTTAATAACCCCAAATTCCTGTACTCTTATGCAGGAATGCTGTATATGGTGAAACACATGGTATTCATGCCTTCAGCTGCTGAAGGGCCGAGGAGGTGATGTGTTAGGATTTCAATAGTTGTCTATGACTGAACAGTCATGGTTCAATAGTTTTTCCATGCTGTTTAAAAAAAAGCTATTTAAGAAATTGCTAATATCTCATTTAAAACCTTGATCCTTTTGATGTGATGACAGGGGGTCAAGCTTGGAGGCGGTGTCACAAACAGAAAGATATGAATGTTCAGCACATAGAAGTATTCATTAATGAGTCATAAGCAAGTATGCCTGGCTACTAATTGGAGATTTTTGTGCAGAAGGATTGTATTTATGAGCTCCATACAACCTAACTTATTTTCATTCTGCTGCTTGCAAGGCTATCTTTTTGGCAGGAAGAACTCATTAATCAAAATCCTGCTTTTTGTAAATGACAAGGTATTGGGAGGGTGTGGAGAGAGGAGGGCAGGTAGAACATGCATCTGAAATGCCAGAGAGATGCTCTGCTGATAGAGCTCATACCAGCAAATAGTAAAAGGGATGTCAGAAAAGAAGAAAGCCTCTGGTCTAGTGCTTCTTATGTCAGTGCATCATTGATGAAGCCCAGTTCTACTTCTGTGTGTGAAACCTGAAATTACACTTCTATGATCGTTTTCTATCTAGTAATTTTTTTAAAGCAATTCTGATAAAATCTAATCTGCTTACCATCAGAGTATTTGAATTAACATTTCACATTCTCGGCTGATTCTATTTTCTTATTATCTCGGGGTTCTTGTTGGAGTCGGGGTTTGCCAAGGAGCTGTGGGGTTTGGGTGGGGAGGGTGATCCTGCTCCTGTTGGGTACAGGGTGCCCCCCTTCTGTCCATGTGCAGCGGTTGCTCACCAGCTACCAGAAGCAATGCAGCTTGGAAAACAGGCTGTGTGTAACAGCAGTGGAATGCACAGGGTACCTAGAAATAGAGAACTGCTTTGTATGTGCTTAACAATGTGCAAAGGATGACTGAAAACCTTTCCTCGGCCTGCTTTCCTCAAACTAAGGCCTCTGCTGTTTTCACATTTTATTGTTCTTGAGCAAGAAATAGATACAATTTAAAAAGCTAAAAAATGTATTTCCACTCTTTTAAAGGACTGAATTATGCATTCTCTGAAACAGTTTTCTTGGCACATAAAACTTGATATTTAAGCTCTTTTTGCTTACTCCATATCATAGGCTAACAGGAGTTTCATATGTTTCTACTGACAGAACCACCTTTTATCCTGTTCTAGCAAGGCCGGATTGATCTGTTTTTTAAGGTAATAAATATATCATTGACCCTGTCTGCTAGTATACTTTACGAATTCATTAACACTTTCCTATGTTGTATTATTTACTGTCCTATACAGCTATGCAAAGAGAGCTACAGACATTATGCTATAAATCACTGATACACAGTCTGAAAGCAGTTTCTGTAAATGAGATAGCTCACCTACCATTCACATGTCAGAAACGTTATTAAAAGCAGTATGATGTGGACAACTTTGGTGGAGACTGAATTTGTGACTGTAATAAATGGAGGAAAAATGGACAGGATGGTTGGCCACACACCTCAGGAGACTGTGATGCCAGCACTTTGCAAAGAACATTAGAGAAATTAACTCAGATGTCCTTCTGATTAACTAGCTTTTCAAAGTCTAGCATAAGCTCTTTACTCATGGAAGGAAATACTTCCAAGGAGGATAGAGAATTGTTTTTAATGTAGGTAATCTTCTAATAAATTACTTCTGACCAAGGGGAGATTTGGAGGGGCAAGGTAATCCCAGAGTAAAGTTGATTTAACTTCTCCATTATCCTCAGGAAGGCTCTGGGATTGGAGCTTTGAAGAGCTGTATGTGACATTTTTTAATGGTTTCAGCAGAGGCTTAAACTCCTATAATGTTAAAGATGTTTTCCAAAGAGATGAGATTCTCATACTAGAGGCAAGACATGAGCAACATTTTCGTGTGTGCACTAAAGCAGATGACATTGGCTTTTTGACAAGGTTACAAGATGCAAAAATATATATTTTGTTTCCTTCTGAGTACAGTCTTATTACTTCCCCAATTAGCAACAAGCAGCTGTTTTACCTTTTTCTCCAGAGTTGAACAATGTGTGCACAGGGAGCTTGTGCTTTTGGTTCGGTTCCTAGTGGATGTGACTGTACATCAAAGCTGCACCTGATGCAACCTCTGCCTGTGAGCTCTAGGTCTGGCGTGAAGCACATTGGCAGGGGATGTCGACAAGGTTCATAGTGTAGCTAGCTGCCCTCACTGGCCTGTGCATAAAGAGAATATGACTCTGCAAGTCTTGAGAACTGGCACCTTTTTCATTCGGGTACAAGTAAGAAACCTGAAATTGTCATTTTTCAAAAAGGACGTACTGATTTGCATTGCAAGGCTGGGAAGAAAACATGCATTTCATCTGCTTTGACAGTTGGCCTTCTGGATTACACTTATCAGCCATATTAGCCCAGTGGCCTTTGGCAGAAGAGGAGCAGGGGTTGGTAGTGTTCTTGCTGATCAGGGACAATGCATGGCTCTGTATTTCTGTATTCTCTTCAAAACTTTGGTGGCATTTATAAATGTGACAACTGCGAATTAGCTCAGCTATTTACAGGCTGGATTGCACATGGCTCACTGACAGGGAAGGTGCAACAGATTTTTTTTTTCCCTTCACTTGGTGTTTGATATCCACCAGGAAAGCTGCGGCAGCTGAATGTAATAGTGGTCACAAGCCTCGATAAGACTCTACTGATCTATTTGCCTTGCTAATTTCCGTAGACAGTTATGTTTGCATCTGCGGTCGGTCTCGGCAGGAGGATCTTCCTTTTACGACTCTATGTGGTTGTGTTATGGGATAATGAAGATGAAGGAGGCTGTGCACCTGAATTCCTGCCCTCGCAGAGGACTGTGCCTCACCCTTGTTAGTTGTTGTTCGGGTGCTAATGGTGCTTCTGCCTTTCGCATGGCCTGTTTGATTGGTGTTCCCTGCTGGATGGGGCTCTGTAATGAACAGTAATGCATGGTGAGAAGTTCACATCGCTCCTGCACCACTACTTTGTCTTCCTTAGTACGAATAGGGGGGAAAAAACCAGCAACCACTCAGCTTTTATTTTCAGAAATTTTTCTCTATATTCTACTTAGCTAGAAAGTTTAAATTTTTGCTGAATTTCTCTGCTGCAGTTGACAGAAGTGAGCTTTTCCTTAAACTGTGCTGGCATGTCTGTATACAAGGGTGTGCAGAAAGCACCCAGTGGGGTGGGAGGAGTGGGGAGGAGAGCTCAGCTGGGAAGGCAGAGGGAAGCCACAGCCTCAAATCCACCTGGGAGAGGGGAGAGAGGAGGCTCCTAAAGCCCTGTTTTGCCTTGCAGCAGGGTACATACTGGCAGAGTTGAGGCTGGGCATCCATCCAGAATGGGCCACTCTATGGGTGGTCAGCAGATGCTTGCCTTCCTCCCCTTCCCTTGACAAGAGTTCCTTCAAGCCACCAAGGGGTTAAACAGGGGAGACACATTCATCCTCCAGACAAGTCTCACTGCTGCTTTCTATATCAGCTACAAAAATCTCCATGTTCGTATTGATGCTGATGCGGTTCCCTCATGCATCACAGTGTCTAAGGGTCTTAAAACAGGGAGATCCTTTACCCCTTAAGCTCCAGGGGAAACCTGGACTTCTTGTGTCAGACCTTGCCTCAGCAACATCTCTGCAATACCTTGTCATATAGGCTTAATCATACAGCTCTTTTATGTTATGTGCTGTGGGTTTGGGGCACAGAATAGACGATTGGTGTGGAAAACTTATAAGAGTTACTCTTATGATAAACGCATGTTTACACATGCACACCCCTTCAAACTGTTAGAGAGTGATCTCTTTTAATCTCTTCAGTAGCTCCCATATAGTTCTGCAGAATCACCACCAAAATCAGTTATCATGGAAAATCCTTTGCCTTCTGCCCCACCACATTGCTAAATCCAATTTTAGCCTGGGAAAAAATTATTTGAAGGATTCATATGGGCAGGATGAATTTTGTGACAGACTGGTCCAGAGCTCCATCCTGGAAGCAGTCCTGCCTGTCAGCTGAGCCACTGCAGTATTTGTAATTTTTATGTATTAGTGATCTGGCACCTTTCTCTGGCATCTTATGCCATACAAATTTAGCCCAGCATATGGGTAGTGTAAATTGGAGGACATAGGTTTGAGTAATGAACAAACAGTGACTATGCTAATTGACTTCATGCACACCAAGTTTGGTGTCTACAGAGTAGAATCACCTCAGATGTTTTACAATAAATAAATAATAAAAATGAGAGTCCCTGACTTGGGAATTTTTTTTTTTTTTTGGCAATGGCAAATATTTCCAGCCTCCTACTTATTGTGATTAGAGTTTGTGTGCAGCCCAATTCTCTGCATATTGTAATGAATGGCCCTTGCAAAGAGGTGAGCCAACATATTTTCCTTTGAGTTTTTAATGTAGCTGTGGTTGATAATAAAGATTGAGACATCTGGAGGTGTTCATCGAGTTCTAACATCAAAACAGTAAGGAGAACAGGAATCACTGTGCTCATAAGAGCTGTAAATATCTCATAAGGCTGACTATAAATTTTCAAAAAATAAAACTTGCTCTAAGAAGAAAAACCCAGAAAAATATATTTTACAATAAGATTTATTTTATTAATTTCTACTGACTGCAGCCGTTTCTAATGTTCCCAGAGTGATTTATTATTATTATTATTATTATTATTATTATTATTATTGTTTTGGCTGCAAGTATTTTAATGTCCCTCATTCTTCCTCTGCC
>JAAGNO010008168.1:0-19686 GCA_033439905.1 Ceryle rudis
CCCCGCGGGGGCACGGTTCGCCCCGCCCGCCCCCCGCGGCCGGCCACACGCAGTGGGGGGGCGGCCCCGGGGGCTGGGACGCGCCGGCCTCTGACAGCGGGGGGGTCCCGGCGGGAGGGAGGGTGTTCCTTCAGCCACAGCCGTGCGGAAAGTGTTGGCTTGTCAAGCACGGGAACGGGAACGGCTCCGCTCAGAGCTGTTAGCCATATAGAGGCCATACCTCTGATGGAGCACCGGCGTGTGGCACTCCAAGGAGGCAGCGCTGTTGCTCTGCACGAGGGTAAGACTTGTATTCGCTTTAACACCCTGAGTTCTTAAGCTTTAAAATGCCTTCATACCGTGTTTCCAGGCCACAGTTATTTATTAAAGGCAGTGGTCTCACTGTGCTGCATGTCAAGGGCTCTGTGTAAGCAAATGCATCATTGCAAGGCAGCTTCCCTTTACAGGTGTATTTTACGGTACATTTAAAAATATCCATATGTCAGTGAAGGAACTAACCAAAATCCAAAGGATGCTACTCAAGAAGAGTAGTCACCCACTGTTCTGTTGTTTGGTTGGGGTTTTTTTCTGTTGTAATTTAGAGTAATGTCAACTTGACTGTTTAAACAAGAGCATGAGGAAAAAAATAAAGTCTAAAGAAGCTGGTGGGAGAGTCTTTTCTGCGCTCTTCGAACTCATCATGAGGATAGGACAAAATGTACTTAAAATGAAAAAAGCATAGATTATTTAAGTGTATTTAAAGAGGTTCCCACATCATCAAAAGGAATAGAAAATGACAGGAGTAAGGAAAGAGCATTTGAAATACACCTATTTGCTCTAGCAGTTATGACATGTTTCTCATCATAAGGGAGATGCAATCGGACTGGAATTACCACTTGCAGAGTCACCTTGTTTTGGATCAGCTTTACAATATGGCCCAAAGAATGAAAAAAAAATCTCAGTATCATCAAAAGGAAATGTGTCCTCCTGACAGGAGATGGATTATTAAAAGGCAATCCATGCTAGAGGCAAATCTGGTAATTAGACACATTCTTAGTTAAAAAAAAGCTGGACTTTGAAAACTTTTAAGTACTTTTTTTCCTGGGACCTGCTTTCATCCAGTGCCAAAGTAAAATCAAGTAAGTGCTGGAAGGGTAGAAAAATGGCCTCTTTAAATGATGGCAATTCTAAGATGTAAATTCTGATCAGTTACGGCATTTCTTTTGATGCAGCCCAGGATATGGTTGGCCTTCTGAGCTGTGAGCACACATTGCCAGCTCAGGTCTAGCTTTTCATCCACGAGCACCCCCAAGCCCTTCTCTACAGAGCTGCGCTCAATCCCTTCATCCCCCAGCCTGTACTGATGCCAGGGGTTTTCCCAACCCAGGTGCAGAACCTTGCACTTGGCCTTGTTGAACTTCATGAAGTTCACATGTGCCCACTTGTCAAGCTTGTCCAGGTCCCTCATTTTTAAGAATTCTAGTTAGAAACAAAATTCTTGAACCTCAGAGTCAAGGTATATTTTTATTTCTTTTACAGGGGAACGAACATAAAAGAAAACAGAAAAGGAATGTGCTGTAACCATGGCCTATTATGCTTATGATTTTATAGACATGATGGAATATCAGTAGAGTTATACTTTTATGGTTAAAACATACAGGTGCATTCTTGAGGATCGGGAACTGAAGGTCCTTTTCCCTTGTGTCCACCCTGTTACTTATGTATGTAACAAAACCAATAGTTGCTGTAGAAAGATCAAAAACTGTGGAAGGAATAATGCCACTGACAGGGTTGGTAATGTGAATTATACCTGTCAGTTCTTAGGAGCAGGCAGAAGAAAATGCCCAGCTAAGATGTGCTTTGAAGCATGTACACCAAAATGACTCCCATTTCAAATGCTGGAGACAGCGTAGGGTCCCAACAGTGCATGCTGTAGGCTGTGCCCCTGCCCGAGGCTGTTGCCTGACCATCATACTGGTGGTGATCAGGGTGGAGGCAGCTGCCTCAGAGCCCTGTCACCAGCTGGACATTTCAGCTTGGGCCCTGTCTGAGCCCAGTGGCCCCAGTCCTGCACCCCACCTTATGTCCCAACCCCCCATTCGACAGCTGGCTCCACCTCAGCACAGCCTCCTCCCCATGGACTTGTCTGGTGCTCGCTGGAGTTTTGGCTGATTATTGTCACCAGACCTGTCCTGCACTTCTCATTTGGGGGCTGTGGGATGGTGACTCTCTTTAATGAAGTCACTGCCCTTGCCTACCTTTTCAACTGCCCTCCACTCCTGTCTCTTCTCCTTTTGCACAGCAACCCACCCTTGCTGCTCCCTCATGTGCACATTCACCCGAAAGCTGTCTTTGCACCTTAGGGATTTTGTTCACAGAGCTGTATTCATGGAGAGAGAGTTGTTATGCGCTAGCAAATGGCGCAAGTAACATCCCAATGGCAAATAAAGGACAATTTTGTGTGTATGAGAAAGTTCTGTATCAGCAAAGCTCTCATACAACAGAGCTTGTGAATAATGCTTTTTACTGTAGTTGGCAAGGAAACCTTGTCCCATCCTGGCAAGTGATGACAGGGCCTCAATAAAACATGACTTTGTCACCTCCCTGGCTGAATTACAGCAGTAAAAAATAAGGGGATATGAAGTCATCATCCTTTACAGCTCTGTTAATACCAGAATGCAGCAAGCCAGCCCCCAAGCAATCCAAGAAATTATCAAAGTGCTCGTTTCTTTCCTTATCTTCCAGGCACTCATTGAACACACTGAAGATTCCCTGAAGGACATAATTCAACACATCTACTCCTTAACCACAGCCTGTTACCAGGTAACTTTTCTTTTTGCCAGTTCTGTTGGCAGAGCTGTTCTTTTTCTGTCTAAAGGGTTGCAGTTCTTGGCTTTAGTAAGAAATGTACATAGCACAGCAGACTGAAAGGAACATATTTTAAATAAACAATAAACAGCACAAATTTCCTTTTGGTTTGGAAAGGAAGAAAGTTATAAACAACAAATGGCAGCTGAGTACCTCCTTGGAAAGTGCCACAGTAAAAGGGTTATGAGGGAGATACAAAAGGAGATACAAACAGTATGGAATGAAATGGATCCAGCAATGGATCTCTAGGAACTAGGAGTTTTGTCACTGGTGTTAAGGGAGCAACATCGACTCCAATTAACAGAGCCCTTCTCAGAAGAACATCTCTGCTTTTTCATTGAAAGTTGTGTGAAATTCATTGTTAATTTAATGCTCATCTTAAGCCATGTATTACAAGTTTTGCAGCTAGAGGCTGCTTGAGATTGGAGTGCAATCTCCATTTAAGACTTTTTTGCTACTATTAAATCATGGGATTCAAGAAGCAGCTGAATTTACAGCATCTCTGGTAAACCCAGTGGAAACAAACTTTAGCCTTATTCAGTATACATCTGTCCTACATCTGTGTCCATCACTTCTTATGTCATGCTCCTTTGTGGAGTAGCATCATGGATACGCTACATCATACAAAAATTAATTTTCTCTGCTTAAAAAAAGTTAAGAGATCTTTTTCCTACCTGGAACAAAGTGAAAAAAGATGACTTCAACAACACAGAAGAATCTCGGTTTTCAAAGCTTTCCTTTTATTCTTGTTTCTGGACTCTTGATACTTCCTGTACTCCCTAGACCCTCCTGGCACATACAGCGTGTAGTTGAAAGTTGACTTTTTAGAGCCATTTTGAGCTAAAGCATACAATCTTATCCAGTTGAACATTTTAAGCCTGTGCAGTTACACAATCTGGGTAAGGGCAATAGATCCTATTGACAAACTGCAGCCTGGAGTAGGACTTTGCTTAGTGAAACTATGACCACGCTTTTTTAAATAAAAGCAATGATTTCCTTGAATGACCGTCTCTCATATTTGGCATTTCATGTCTGTAGACTATTCTGATATATAGTGATACATGATGCTTACACATGACATCTGCTTTCTACGAAACCTTTCAAGTAAGGAGGACTGGATGCAAACACAGATGGAAAAATGGCCAAAGTGGTAACAAACTGTGTTAGGTGAAAATAACTAATGGCATGAGATGATCAAAAAGGTTATACAGTAATTCATGATTTTGTAGACAATTTCACTAACTGTTAAATGTAAACTTGTGGGCAGAACTAGGCATAAACTGAAACCAAACCTAGATGAGCTTTTTCACCTGCCCTGGAACAACAACGCTTCATTTCCTGCAGTGTTCTCAGCATACTTGTAATGGGCCCAGTGCACTCTCCCTTCTTCCCAATACTTTCTGTTCCTTTCTGACAGTATTCCCATGTCCCAGACTCCTATCCGGGCAAGCAGGAATGTATTTTGTGCCTGGCATTTAGGTAATATTAACAACCTAGCAATGACATTTGTGTTGATCCAGCAGCTAAGACTAGCTAGGTCCCGAGTAAAGAGAAGGGTTTCAACTCTTTCTATAGGAACAGAAATCCTTTTCATGATCACTGGATTTCACAAAATTTGCAAATATATCCTCATCTTTTAACGTCCAGCTTTAACTGGATTTGTTACAAAGCCAGCTCTCAGGTTCAGCAGTTACTGGGAAGGAAGGTAATAGAAGAATGCTTGCTTACAATGTTTTACCATGGAAAGCTACTTTAAAATGTTGAGTTTACAACTGCGAGGGTATCAAGAACTTGCCCTAAGAGTTCTGATTGCTCTCAGTTTGAACCAGACTGAAGAGAGTTAAGTGACAGTCATAAAAGCAGCATGGTTACAATCCATTTTTTTGACTATTTATAGTTGCTGACAGTTGTTTCTCTACCATAAGCTGCAAATGCAGTTGTTAGTAACTGGATATTATTTCCACATCTTAGGGGAAAGGGCAAGATGTGAAAGGCTAGAACCAAGCGACCCTCTTGCTGCTGCAGGCATGGCTCACTCAGACCTGCAGTGAGGAAGGCTTGCTTAATGATCTGAAAAAAAGTATTAAGATATCCCGTTTACATTTTCTTAGCTGCTCAGTAAGTATGGATCTATAGAAAATCCCAGTCATGTTGGGGCATATAGCTTAGCACTATACATTTAGTGAGGGGCACTTCAGAATAAATTGATATTGCACATTATGTCACAAATGTAGTCAATATTATGGCTACAGATTTTACCCTTGAAATATATTGCCAGAAACACTATCCGTGCCTTAGAACATTGCAACAAAACTTGGATGAGCTGTACATTACTGGAATGGCTTCAAAAGCATCTGCAGGCAGAAATTATTTATAAGTGTCTTGTTCACAGCTAAAATAAAGTCTCCTGCTACACTGTTATCTGGCAGAGCACAGTACTGGCCTACAGCTCTCCTCAAGACCATGACCTCCAAAATGACAGCACACAATTTGCTGCTTACTGTGAACCACTAACACAGAGGTGTTTGCTTTCTTACAGTTTTATTGAAGGCTAAAATAATACTTTACACAGAATTGCTTCCACTTAAACAAGCAGAACTACTCATAAGCACCAATTCCAGCACATGGGTAAGGGCTGGGAGGGAAGGTCAGATACTGATCGGTTACACAGTTGAACAACTGGGCGTCTGGCCTAATGCTTTAATGTTTGTTTTACAACAGTGCAATTCCACTACAACACACATTTTCACATTATAAAAATCTAGGTAATGCCACTGTAAAGCAGACTGCTGAAAGTTAACTGTTAACACTTAACAGAACAGGAAAGATTTTTCTTGGGTTTTTTTTTATTAGAGTAATAGCAAGTGCCTCTTTGTAACATCCCGTTACACATCGTTTTCACCATATACAGATCAAGACCTGTCTTTTATTTTTAGTCCTGGCTGGATTTTAGTTCACCACCAGCAATTTTCTCATCTCATGCCCCTAACTCCTTTCTCTGACAGGCTGTGTGGCTCAGGAGCTCCAGGGCTAAGCCTCAGCTGTGTTACAGCCAGATGGGCACAAGAACTCTCTTTAACTCCTCCAGCAAATACGCACCGGGTTTCTCTGCTCAGTTGATGCATTTCAGCCTTGAACTGCATGACGCCTGTTGTGCATTTGTAAAAGATATCTCCATTAACACCAAGTCTGCAGTTTTACTGTGTTTGTACAGCAGGGTAAACCAAAACACCTTCCTCTGTGCCAAAGCATGACTTGGGCAATTTATTGTCCCATTTCACCATCTCATCCATGTTTCCAAACAGTATTGTTTGTTGCAAGAACCTAACCTCTCAGGCAGGGCAGACATACTCTTCACTGCATTTTCTTATGTCTGTGAGCTGACACATTCATGTGCTCAGAAAATTAGGACTCAATGCAAGATGCATTTCATCTCATTTGAACATTTACAGTAACTCAAAACCAGTGAAGAAAACAAAATGGACACACAGTATGAACATGGTGTTCTACAGACAGCTGTGAAAAATACCCAGATGGTTCTCCCCGTTCAAAGAAACATCTCCCTGACTTCTGATATATCCTCCATTCAAAATATTCTGATAGCTGAGTTTGAAGTAATTTTAAATTTTCCAGAAAAAAAAAAAAAAAAAGGGCTATTATTTGTGTGAGAAGTATGCCAAGGTGATTGGTTTTGATAAATGGATGCTTCTAATATAGAGGCAATGGTAATCCAGCTGGCTCTAGAACAAAAACACCTGTAAAAACTTTAGCTATTAGTTTTCCTTTTATTCATTTTTTTCCTGGGTAACCTGCTCTATATAAAACCACTGATTTGCTCAGTTCAGGACTTCTCTGGAGACTCTTGAAACCTGCTTGGATACGTTCCTGTGTGGCCTGCCCTAAGTGATCCTGCTCTGGCAGGGGGGTTGGACTAGCTGATCTCTAGAGGTATCTTTCAACTCCCAATAGTCTGTGATTCTACATGTCCCAGTTCAAGAGATGATATCCCTTCTGAAAGTGATTAAGTTCATGGCTTTATTTATTAAATAAGATAAATTTTATAATGTATTTACATTATTTTTTTAGAAAAATAAACAACCGTCTGACCCTGCATTAATTTCTAAACAGTTGCAGGACACATCATCTTAAGATTGCAAATGTGAACTGCAAACTGATAATTGTCACAAGTCCTATTTTCATCCCAATAGCTATAAAAAGCTATAGCAGAATTTTATTTTTGCTTTCATTTGCTAGCTGCCTTCTACTCTCTTTTACACACTCTTTTCCATTCCTTTTTTATGTTATACATTACCTCTCAAACAACTTCATAATCTAACAGTTACTTGCAAGATGTCATTTAATTAAGAAATGAATCCATGCTGAACATTCTGCAATGGACCTAAATACATGAACTGCAGTTTTGGAAACAATGAGTTTACTGTAAATGAAACTTGTGTTCTATGAAAAAACTCCTGCTGGAGAGAATGAAAACTCCAAGTACTCAGTATCTTGGGGAAAAAATGTGCTGCACTTGGAATATTTTTAATGGATTTCCTAGTGAATATTCCTCTCAGATACAGTGGGTTTTCTTTTTTTCCTTTTTTATTATGTTTCTTTATATATTAAAATTACTTAAACCGATATAGATTTACTCAAGTCATCTTTAAAAATAACAGCCATTTTTTAAAACCAATTTTACACTTTTTAGTGGCAGCATCTACATACTATCAATACAAAATTTTCTATTATACAGTTTCAACAGATACCTTCTTGTATCTGTATTTCTAAACCATTTATTAAAGAGGGATAGCATTACAAACAAATCCACCTGCTGTGATACCACTGTTCTCCACATTCATTACAAATAGCATACGTCAACATTTGCTCATCTGGATTTGTGTTTCGCACCCAACTTGGAAGAAAGAGAGTTCCTCTGGCAATCATAGTGACAGTGCAATCAAATTTTTCACAGCGCCTACACTTTATTTTGTTTGTCTTTGTGCCATTAATAACTTGTGGAAGCTGATGTTCCTGAACAGATGATTCTGAGTACAAAGCCCTGAGCTGTTTCAGTTCATCGCTGGCCATTTCCATCACTGTCATTTCAGCAAAAGCCTTTGGACTCAGTGTCCCTGAAAAAAGGTTATGTTTTAAGTGGCAACTTTTAGGGTTCTTCAGGTTAGAGATTTTGCTTCTGATGCAATTTTTATACTTTCTGTCATTTTTAGCATGAAGAGCAAAAATACTCTCTTCAATTTCTTTAGATAGTTCTAGCCATTTATCAGACTCTTCTTTGTCTGTGGCAGCACCAGCCAAAGCTTTATAAAGAAGATCTGCACATTTACACCTCAGAGCTCTCATCGGATTCTGCTGCAGATGTGCTTTGTTAACAACAGGTTTAGAATCTTCATTATCAGTGTGTTGTTCCTCAAAAAAAGAAAGCTGATTCATGCTGCTTTCTGCATCATTATGTACCATATTTTTAACAGTTTGTGGTGAGACCAACATTTTAGAACTAGGAGCATCTAATGCCTCCTGCTGACATGGTCCTTCAGACAGCGACTGCTCTCTAGGGACCAAACGGAGATGTTCCATTTCCTCTTTCACATGCATAGAAACTGACAGCTTAACTTGCGTTGACTGAACACAGTTATTCTTGTAAAGTGCTTTCCACCTTGACAGTAACTGCTTTGCTTTCTTTTTCATCTCTGCTGAAGGGCAGCTCTTGAGTACTCTGTATACAGCCTTGGCAATTTCTGTCCCCTGAAGATATTCTATAGTCATATCAACGTCTTCAAGTCCTTTAAGGTGCTCCTTAATATCTTGGAAATTGTTCTCAGACAGTAGTTTTTCAATACAATGGGCTCTGTGTACAATACTTTTCGGGTCAGACATTTTTAAACCTGAAAGCGAAAAAAATGTTTATCACGTTTATTGCAGTTGTGATATTAATTAATTTTCTGTATATTCTCACATGGCTTTCTTTTAAATTTATGTTATTTTACACTATTTTACTTGTATGCATCACTAGTTTTGTTAGCTTGAAGTGGTGTACAGTAGAGTTAGTGGAACGATGCCAAAATGCAGAGGAGTCTGGGTTCTGGAAAAATGTAACTGGGCTTGACAGCCTAACTTGTGCAAGGAAAACACTGGCAGAAAGGAGGGCTCACAGGGACTTCTGCTGGGGTAGGGTTAACAATTTAAAATGCAGGGTATGACACTTTTCTAAGAAAATTGCCCAGAATTGCCAAAAGCAACACTAACAAAGAGACACTGCTAGCATAATGAAAGTATTTGTCCTACTTGTTTCTCTACACATGCACACCACAACAGAAGCTCACAGGGAGATTCTCAACTGCTACAAGAAGGTAGGTAACTACGACACCACTCTGCTGTGCGAGATTACAGGTAGACTTTGCAGTGTTTGCCCATAGTAGGCTCTAGTACTACTGGACTACCAAGAAGCAGTAAGTTCTGAAATTCATAATTTTTTCCACCAAAAGCACCAGATAATCACCTGTTGCTGTTTAAAGTCTACACACTGTTATCAAATGATACTATTCCCAAAAATAAAAAGGAGGCTTTACAGGCATCATATTTCAGTCTGCTCACACATAGAGAGAAACAATACAAATATTACTAGGGTTTTTACAGTACTGGTGTCAACCAATTTAGTAAGAATGCTGGTTTTGGAAAATCAGTTTCTGGTTTTCTATCACAGAAATTTAAAGTCTGGGACCCTCTGCTAAAATAGGAATTTGAATAACGTAACAATCTCACGCTGTGGAGCACATTCTATAATAGTTTCCCAATTATCTCCAAAGGCAGACTTGTAAGTAAACACTAATTTAATCTGAAAGTTGCGACGACATGAAAAGTTTACTGCAAGACTCCAAATCCAAGGAAAACATTGCTGTCATCTTTCCAGAAGGCAAATGCAAAATAACCTTCCTCAGAAAAACCATACTGTCTCAACTTCTGGGAACCTGTATTTAAACACCATTTTTCAAACATCTAACTATGAATGAACACAGTATAAGCTGCAGTGATACAGAATAACAGAAAAATCTAAGTGGGTCCAAGACTTCCACACTGCAAAGTGCTTTTTTTTGGTTGCTGTTCTTTTGGGGGGTTGTGTCTTTGGTTGGGATTGTTTTTTGTTTGTTTGTCTTGTTGTTTGCTTGGGGTGTTGTTTGTTCATTTTGGTTTTATTTTGTTTAGGGTTTTTTTTTTTTGGATGTGGTTTTTGTTTTGTTTGTTTGTTTGTTTGTTTGTTTTTTTTCCTGGCCATTTTTTTTTTGTTTTGTTTTTTGTTTTTTTAAATCAGTCATTCCTGTAACTATAATCTAACTTACCAAGATATCTTTCCTTACAATAAATGTTAAGATATTTGGCTACCTTTTGTGTTGTTATTAACGAATCTGCAAGTTTCCACTTGGTTTCTCACAACAAATGCTTCAGTTAAAATCAGATATATAGGTTCCGACATTAGAAGACCAAGCTGGAGTAGGGACCAATGTGTAGCACAATTATGTTTTTAAGAAATTTGTTTGGTTTTTTCCATTTTATGTTGTACCCTGTATAATGCAGCATCACTGATACATTCAAAAATTAGATATATACATTAAGAATGACCCATAGAAGATATAAAATTAGAAAGTTCAAGAAAACTTCCACACTCACATTGTTTTAGTTATTAACTCATCCAGCAGACAGATGAAGTGCCTACAAGCTGGGTTTGGTTTTTTTTTTTATTTCAGGATTTTTTCCTCAAGCCTTTGCTACTTCAAAAGAGTAAGATTAACCAGCTAACGTGGGCATGGTATCTGACCAAAACCCAATGATTTAAGTTACCTTTTTTTTTTTTTTTTTGCTAGATGCAAATTTACACACACAAAGTGTTAATATTACTAATGTTATTCTCCTGTTCACTAAACAGGAGAATTAAATGTGTAGAATGCAGAACTGAATGGTGTGTTGTGAGTGTTAAGTGCTCCTCTTTTCTTAGAGGTTAGTCTTCTAAGTTTGTGCACAAACCCAGTGTTTTATCTGAAGTTGCACACATACAGATTCCACTCTAGAAAAAGTCACCTGCCTGATACAGACTGATACAAAGATAGCTACGCATGTCCATATGTGAAGGAACTCATAAGCAGATCTCTAATACCATCACTGTTTCCATGATGAAATCGCCTGAGAATGGGGGGAAGAGAAGGAACAAGTGATACGCCCGGGTAATCTGCATGCTCTGTTGCTTTCTGTGACCAGCAGCCCAGATAACTTGTTTCCTGTATGACAGAAATAAATTCAAACTTCAGATAGGGCCTCAGAGTTCCATACAAGGAGAGAGACCAGGAGAGAGAAATAAACCTTGATCTGATTGTATAATTCTGAACAAGACACCAACCTGACCTCCATAGTTTGTATTGAGACCATTCACTATAAACAGCTCATTCTTGTCTGACATTTTAAAGTCCTGTGACACCTCAACAATGGCTACTGCAGAAACCAAGTGACTATTCAAGAAGTTTCCAAAGAGAAACCAAATGCATTTTTCCAATACTTAAGTTGAACCCTATGCACTGTCATACTGAAAAGTACATATAATTGCATCCATTCCTCTGTTCTGCTGCAGGAACATAGAGAGGCTGTGAGAGTGGAATGAGGGGTTTTCTTATGTAAGGCAGCCATCACTACAGCAGGATGGTTCCCTGTCTCCTAAAGGCCAAAGTAGCTGACATTAGAAAATGATGATCTGCTGATTTACTGTTCTTTGTGAAATGTGGGGCAGAGTTGGTGACACAGTTTTAGGCTCATCCAGTATGATTGCCCTATGCCTTCCACCTGGTTCTGCTCTTTCCAACACATGCCCCTTCAAACATAAGTTACATACACAGATGGGTACGATAACTGAAGGATTGTATTATGCTACACATACCATAAGATATACTTATCTATAATACAAGATGAATTCATGAATTCTCAGTGTTTAGTATACAAGACCACAGACATGCAAAGAAATTACTACACACAAAGTGCTCTGCTGAGAATTTGTCCAAGCATATACTTTTACCCTGTGACAAAAGGTGAGATATTTTCATCTTTCACCAAGGACTCTACTTCATAGAAAGTTTCCTCTCTGATATTACACAGGGAGGTGAGGATCCACATGTAAGAAATGGTGCATAACCCCACCGTCCTAAACAGCTGTTCTTAATGTTCTATACTGGGGAGGGGAGGAAGAAGGGGAGATAAAGATGATAAAGAGAACGTTGAGTGAAGCCTCAAAACATTCTGAGGAGAAAGCAAATGTTTCATGGAAACCAAGCTGCAATTCCAAATGGGAAATTATTTTACCACTTGATGGAGCTGTAGCATAGGAAAACCTTGGAGTCTCCTGAAATGTGCAAAATGAGAAACTCCAGCCCGGTAGGAAAAACAGATAAAACAATTTCCCTATGACAATTAGGAGACTTCGCATTTGTAAGGTTCCTATTTGCCTAAATTTGGAAAAAAAAACAAACCCAAACAACTGTAAATCCAAAGGTGCTGAGATAAGAGACAGGACGGAAAGAGTGCATCCCTTATCCAGTCATTGTCTTGTACACTGCTCTTTCATTTGACATTTTTTACACTTGAAATCTGACCACTTTTCTACCTCATTTAACGCTATTTGGCAAATGCTGCTGAAAAAATATTTGTAAAATTAACTGATTTGTACTCAGCACTATTCTGCTGTCTCCTTAGTTCCAAGAAGTAAGAAATCCAAGAAAAATTACTTTTTTTTCTCATTATGAAATGAATCATGCATTTTTGTTATTGGAAGATACAAAAACAAAAGTACAAATGATAGTAAGACAATTTTGTGCAGTAAAAAAAACAAACATCCTTGTCCCTCCTACAAATACACAAGGCATTTCCATGCTGTTTAACTTCAGCAATCCATGAGAATTTGAATTACAAGTGTCTAATGAAGGTTACAAGGTAGAGGTTGACTCCTATTTACAATGAGACTTTAACACTGTGCTGATGAGTTACGTCCTTGCCAAAGCATTAGGAGCTGTCCCACTGACTGCATGGTGTAAGGAGACATTTGTGTATAGAAGAATAAATGATGGTGATCAATAAAAATCTTGCAAATCAGGTTGCTCCCAACGGGGAAAAAAAAAAAAAAAAAAAAAAAGATCAGGCTATCTCAGGTATAAAATATGGTCATTGTGTAATAATAGCGAGTTGAGTCAGAACTTTTTTAAACAGTGAAATGACTAAGCAGGAGAAAACCAACCAACCAACAACAGCCTGAGACACTTGCTGCTAACTGCAAAGTTAGCACCTGGGAAAAACACTGACCTTTCCAGAACCGTTTGGGGTAAATGTCTTGTCTCTGCTATATGCCTTATCTAGGTCAAAGCCATAGCCCATTTTGCCTTAGAACAGCCAACTCCCACTGATAAACCAAGAGAAACTTGGAACGCATCCAAGTAAGTGGGGATAAATGTCCTGAAAGGGTGGAGAAGGCTGAACACCAGTCCCTTTCTCCTTCATCCTAACCTCAAATGTGGCTGATTTTTTTCTCCAAGGAATTCTATGCAATCAGAAGAAATCACAGCCAAGACAAAGATGAGAAGCAGCTAAGTACTCCTAACGGTGTAATAAATTTTCTGCCAAAAATGTGGTTAATGCTGTAGCAGAGATGGTGCATAGCACAGTTCTGGAAATACCAGATTTCTTGCTTTGGCCAACCTAAATTCCACATAAACAATGAAAATGATCAAAAGCTATTTTAAACTTGGTGCCTAAGAAGAAAACAGAGAATTCTCACAGCCAGCCTCCAGACCCCAAAACATTCCTTCATCCTATCTAGAGTGGGGGAGTGGGTATCAAAGGTGTCTACCAAGAAATCATTTTCTGAGGCTTTTATTTCACCTTGGCAAAAATCAGAGCTCTTCCAGCCTCTGCCTCCCATCCCTAAGAATTTCTGAACTATACAGAAAATCGTCTTCAAAGAATTGTTACACGAGTAAAGCTAATAGAATAATAATGGAGACATTGCAACAGTACTATTGCCAGATGTCCATGACCACTGACACCTCAGTGACCAAGAGTCACCTCTCAGCCAAAGATCCAAAAGGAGCCGAGTATGTGGGCTCAGGATTGTACAAAACCATTCCCCAAAAATCTCTATTTTAGCTGCAGAACGCTATCACTGTAGTGCCAGATGCAAAATTTTTTTCTTCTTCAAACTTTTATTCTTCTGCACACAACAGCATAAAGCCCTGGTGAGCAAGAAAAGGAAAATTATATAAACATACTACATAGAACATTGTCTCAAGGAATTTTCCAGGACAACACCTGGTGAAAGAGTTTGTGCCTAATGGAAACTAGTCTGGTAAAGCAATAGCTTTGCTCTGCACCTTTAGTGACTCCTTGAACTACAGCGCTCTTAACTAATCTGGAACTATACTGTCTCCACCCTATGTCTCTCTCACTGGAGCTGTTTTCCCACAGCTTTCTTCCCAAAGAAGCAGTTTGCAGGGAAGAGAGGGCAGTGTACATTGCATTTATGTGAGGACACACACAGTAACCCCTTTTACAAGGCAATTTTTTCATCCCGATTTGGAGTTGCTTCTGCTAGAACCCCCACTTTTAATTAAGATAGAAATCTTATTTCCTTAAAAAAAAAAAAAAGTCAAAATCAATGGACTGCATAATGAAGTTACCAAACCTCAGGGATCAACCCCAGAGTACAGCTGTCAGCACATTTTTCTAGTAAGATCAGGCAAACATGCATGGATTTAATGAGATAGGAAAAGCTGACGTCCTTACCAGACTGCTTAGCCACCAGCTTCATTTGACCTCGGTATATAAACTGTAGCTTAGAAAAAGACTCAAAATATTACAGCTACACCAAATGAATAGCCCTTCTGACTTGTCTCATGGCAAAAAGCAGCTGAGAAAATTCTTTACTAATTGAACAGCTACAGCTGCTTTGAGTTCTGGAAGGTCCAGCTGATGTTACAGTGGCGACACATCCCTGAAGAAATGTTACTTTGTTAATGTCTTCTTTTAATAATTTAGTTTAGAATTGAACTGATTATCACTGGAAGATCTTGTCTGCTTTACCCATGTGAATTTTTCTGCTGCAACGACTGATCATCCAAGTTAGACGAACACTCTAAACCCTGAAAATGTCACAAGTTAATGCATTTATTTCATCAATCTGAAATTTTTAATTCTATTAATATGGTTGAACTTTTTAATAAAATACTTTCAAGGTGTTAAGAAAATATGTCAAAATTTAGTTTTAACAAGGTATAGATTGCAAGAATCAAGTGTAGGTATTAGCTAATCTCCTCCACAACAGCATAGCTATACAGGTTTACAATCCATTCTAATACATTATGATTCAATGGGGCAATAATAAAATGTATATGTAGTTCAGAGAGATTTGTCATTAGCAGTTTCATTTGAAATGATATATAAATAACATATGCTTCTATTTGCTTTATAATTTGCACCACTTCACATAAAGAAACACCTACATGCTTTCTCTAATCTGTAATCAGAATTTTTTTTTTTTCAGTATTAACTTATGTTATTAAAAAAAAGTCACACTTTCAAGTTTGGGCACAAACTCACAAATTTCCCATGGGGCTCTCTGGTTTTTTTCAATTTTTTTTTATAAAAAGCCTTATCAAAAGCTGGCAGAGAAGGACCTTTTCTCACACTACTTGTCAGTATGAAGTACTAGCTGGAGCTTCCAGCAAGTCAAAAGTCAGGCTTTAGAATCATAGAATGGTTTGGGTTGGAAGGGACCTTTAAAGGTCATCTAGTCCAGCCCCTTTGCAGGAAGTAGGGACATCTGCTCTAGCTTTGCCCTGCTCTGGCAGGGGGTTGGATTCTATGCTCTTTGAAGGTCCCTTCCAACCCCTAACATTCTATGATCTTTAACTAGATCAGGTTGCTCAGAGCAGTGTCCAACCTGACCTTGAATGTTTCTGGAATGAGGCATCTACCACCTCTCTGGGTGGTACCACCTCTCACTGTTCCAGGGCTTCACCACCTTGTTGGTGACACACAGGGTACATTTTCAAAACATGAACTATCGTTTTGGCCATACGTGGCAAACACATATATTAAGAGAAGAGCATCGACTGAAATTTTAGTAGATGACTCAGACATGAATTAACTCTACCTAGCTATGGTAGGGACACAGATTGTGTGACAGATGTATTTTGCACTAATAAAGCTGACCTGATAGAGTGAAGTTTTCTTTAGAATGAAGGGGTTCAAGCTATTGGGGGGCTGCACACAATTTTTCACAAATCATACAAGAATTTTTGTGACTATAAATTAGTGGAATCTCTTGCAAACTAAAGAGTATATCTTATCATCTGCACAAAAAACACAAGGTTGCTAGAATTACATCTGGCATTTTCCCAACATGTCTGTCATGAAGAACAAAGTTTAACCCAGAACAAGTAGGAAATGCTAATACTGCTCCTATAACAACACCTACCTTAGTACCCAAAACTTCACCGTGTGAAATTATTTTATCTGTACTTTGTGAAACAATTGCTTCATTTCCTAACATACATGTTTTTCCCAACAGTACCAGATTTTAAAACAAAAACTATTTATTACTACTGTTAAATTTGAAAGACAATATAAAGAATATTTCGCTATTTTCCCCACAGCAAAAGGATGCTAAAAACATTGTCACTCAACAAACATACCAGGCAATACCACTGTGATTTAAGCAGCTTAGTGTCCTTGACTATTAATTAACTACTTTAATTCAACACAGTTTAGTCACTTCAGCTGTTCATCTGGAGGGATTCAAATAATCATATTCATACTTCCAATCCCTTAGGACAGCAAACCAGTCAAATAATCTCAGCAAGGCTGTGACATTTTTCAAGGGGAAGTTGGTTTCTTCAACGCACAGTAACTGAATTGCCTGACATAGGCAATGCTAACAGTTCCAGTTAAAGAAGTACGTTCTCTCTCCCTGGGACTGTATCAGACATCTGGACTGCTCCCTCTACTCAAAAGTCTGTGCACAAGAAGCATTCATAATGCTGCCCTCCAAACACTGGGAAACCCTAATTCAAAATCCCTAATACACTAAGATTGGCTTATACACCAGAATGTCTTTAGAAGCAAAGGAAAATGAGAGCTGTTCTGCATTTCAAGTCTGTAAGCCTCTAACGTCCCCATCTTTCCTCCGCACACAGAATTATTAGTTTTGTTTTCTGAGAAGAAAGGTTACACTGCCATGTTCAACATAGCTCCAAGGACCAGTACTTGAAGAAATAAGAGTTTTGAGAATTCTACTGTAACTGTAAAAGATTGTCAATACTTTCCATGTTCACCTATAATGATGATAATAATGTTACCACTCATCTTCCTGCTTAGTATTAGAGCTTTCCTCCACTATTTTCTAACTTCCTTTTGAATTTCTTACTCATTTAGCCAGGTAGAATTAACTGGGTGGGTTTTTAAGCTTACTTGAAGAACTTGTTGTGAGCTGCAGATTTAAAATTGCCTTTTAAGTGACAGACCTCATCTAACATTCTTGCATATCCACTTATTTTTCAGTCTCCATAAATACTGTTTATATCCTCTTGCAGATGTACTGATTTGAAATCTGGATAGATCCAGTCTAAACAAAGCTTTCCTAAGGTGGATCTCATATCCTCCTTTCATAGAATCATTTAGGTTGGAAGTCCTTTAAGATCATCAAGTCCACTGCCAACCCAGCACTGCCAAGCCCACCACTAATCCATGTCCCTAAGCACCACATCTACACATCTTTTAAATCCCTCCAGGGATGGTGACTCCACCACTTCCCTGGGCAGCCTATTCTAGTGCTCGACAACCCATTCAGTAAAGTAATTTTTCCCAATATCCAAACAAAACTTCCCCCAGCACAACTTGAGGCCATTTCCTCTTCTCCTCTTGCTTGCTACATATGAGAACAGACCAACCCCCACTTTGTTACAACCTCTTTTGGGGTAGTTGTAGAGAGCAATAAGGTCTGGCCCCAAGCTTCTTTTTCTGTAGGCTAAACAACCCCAGTTGCTTCAGCTGCTCTTTGTAAGACTTGTGCTCCACACTTCACCAGCTTCACTGCCCTTCAGTAAGTTTCTGCATTGGCACAGAAGTCCAACAAAACAGACTGGCTTGCAGATAGGAGCCTAAATTAACAAGTGTAAATGTACTCGAAACACACCTATTCAAAGGACATTTGTTCACTTAAAACTTCAGAAACAAAATATGAATCATTTTGGAGAGGAACAAGCAATTATTCCTCTTCAATGCATTTCCTTGACAAAATAACTTTAAAGATTATACTTATTCATATAGACCTAGGAAAGACTTCAATTCTAGCACTCTACAAGCAAAAGTTCAGTCTGCACTGTCTTTTTATGGCAAATTGTGCTGACAAATCAATATAAAAATGAAACAAGTAAGGAATAAAAATATATTTTATGAACTTTTTTGAGTTTTTGATCATTTGTCAAACATGCACAGACATTTTATTGCTTTAACATTGTCTAGTTAACCCTCAGTGCAATAATCCTATTTGTCATCCCACTGTCAGGACCAACCTAAGGTTGTGTTTGAAGTAAGATGTGAAATACACTTGAAATTAATTAGCTTTTTATATATTCAATTATTAAAAACAATACTGCATTGAAAAATGTGAATTCTCTAATTCCTTTCTGTATTTACGCCACTGTGCAACTTATGTAAAAGATCAATGCTGCAATAGAGATCAGTATAATAAATACCTAAAAAAAAAAAAAAAAAAAAAATCCCATAATATTACCCTCACTGATACCCATCCTGCAATTTTCAAGGTCGGCCAATGCTGTGAGGGGAAATTACAGCCACTTACAATATAAACCAGCAGGGCAATTAGACCAGCTGAGAGAAGCTGCCCAGCCGAACCTATTCGTCTGAAAGCAGCTGACGCACGCGTGCTGGGGAAGCCAGCCACAGATGACAGCTTGTCTGGAGCAGCTGGAGCCGACCTCACGACGCCAGCTGCTGACCAACACCACTCTTAAGCTGCACCTCAGGCACCCGCCCAAGAAACCAAGTGGAGATCGGCCTGCACACCAACTTGCAATCAGTCCTGTAACACGAGTGGGCCAGTTCACGCAGTAACCGTGCTCTAAACTGCTGCTCGGTAACGCCATGGCTACGTTCAAGCCGTGGGTTTTTTTCTCTCCAAATCCTCTATGAAATCCTCCTCAGGTCTGTTCATCCTACGTATCCCATATAGCTTAAGTCTAATCCACTGTCGCACTGCTTCGGGGCGAATTGTCTCTTCTCCCCGCACTGACGGCACACCGCAGGCGGAGCAGAAGGAGGCACGGACCTACCTGCCAACGCGCCCCGCTCCTCAGGGAGCTCTTAGAGCTGCACTCGCTCCCCTCTGCCCGCCGCGGCCTGAGCCGGGGCTAGTACCGCGCTAACAGGCAAACCGGACCTGGGGAGAAGGGACTTGTTTGTGCCTCCCTGGGAGTCGAGGCCAAGTGGGGGCCCCGCCGCAAGGCGCCATTTCACGGCGCTGCGGGGACCTCCACGCACCGCTCGCTCCCGCCACGCCTTCAGACCTCGTCCCCAGCGCCACGGTATGGGGAAGAGTCTCCCCAGCATCACCTCACCGGCAACACCGAGGAGGAAGAGAAGGAAGCCGCGCGCCTCCCTCCCGCTGCCTCCGCAGAAACACGCACCACTACCAACCCCTCGCCGCCCCCCAGCAGCGGGGCTGGCGCCGTTACCTCCGCAGCGGGCCTCAACATGGCGCCTGTCTCCCGCTTCCTG
>JAAGNO010008171.1:19429-30655 GCA_033439905.1 Ceryle rudis
ACCTAGCAACAACATTAAGAAAAAAAAAAAAAAAACAACCAACCAACCAAAAAAAACCACCACCCTACAAAATAATTTTCATCGTGGAATGAAAGCAGTTACAAAAGATTGCAAAATTAAGATCCTGAAACAATTGGAGAAAAAATACACTTTTTACTGCTCATGTGATTTGAGGAGAAAACTCATCTTTGCCTGGAACAGAATCAGTTTTAGAGGTGAGTTAATATTGATTTCTTGTTTTCCTTTCAGGTTCAAGCGTGAATAACACTATGTGAATTAAAGAAGATAAAATGAGGCCAGATACTATACTACAGCATTCCCTGTCTGGGTAAAACTCATGGTAACAAATTATAAATCAACATAACCCCACTCTCATCTCTGAATTATTGAGCACAAAAATAAAACCTTTGCGAAGCTTAAACAATCTATCACATGCTAAGCTTTCATTAGCAAATTAGCTCATGATATGTAATGATCTTTCCTATATATTCTAATTCCTTTTAACTGTTAAATAGAATTTGAGTAATAACTTCTTAATGTTCACCACAGACGGCAACTAAATCTTTAATGGACTCCTGGTGCAACCAGTTTAATGTTGTAATTTAATTAAGAATTATGCAAAAAATAAAAAAAAAAAAAAGGAGAAAAAAAGGGAAACAGAAAGATAACTTCCTTAATATGTAAAACTACTATATTTGATTTTACAAAATTTTGAAGCCAACCGTGTTTTTTAGATCATCAAATAGTGTGGCTCTAGTCAATTCATTTTCAGAATTTCTCTTTCAAAATATTCTGCTTTCTTATATATTTAAATTGAAGTCAGAATATTATTCTTCAATGTACAGAACCTTCTCCCTTGTCACTTTTTCTTTTTTTTTACAGACACGACGTATTTTATCCTTTTTATGATATTTTAGTAAAACCCCCTTTGAACCAGATCTTCAACGCCATCTTCCATTTTATTATGAATTCCAGGATGTATGTAGTCCAATTCTTCTGTTTTAAGGTTACTTTATTTTTAAGATTTAATACTAACCCTGACTATGGTAACTTTCACTTCTACTCCATCACCTCCTGCATACAACTTGCCATTGCTCATTTTCCACACTGTCTCCTTTAAAACATGAAATTTTTGGGCCCACAATTCAACAGTGTATTGTGACTGCCACAGTCTTTCTGAATGATTGATCCCACTTCATCCTTTCACATTCTCTTGTCATTTATCTTCGATTAGTATTTTTTACTGTGTGGGTTTTAGGTTTTGGTTTTTTTTTTGTTTTTTGGGTTTTTTTTTAATAAAATTCTAACGAAATATGGTTTTTGGCAGTTCTTTCTCTCTCTATTTCCTTCTTGTCCTCTTCTCATTGATTCCAGGATAGATTCTTATTTCTGAATTGTTTTTTATGTAGGAATGTCTACCTTCCTTCCCAGCCCCACATCTCTGTCATTCATTTTTGAATGTGAAGAAATGTTTTTTACCCGTGTCTTTTAGACAGCTAGGTTTGTTGTTTAGCTCTCTTAGTATTGAGGTAGTTCTGAGACACCTGGTAGATCCATCTGTCAAACGGTAAAGCCTCACGGAGACAATACGGAGGCAGAAGCATTATGCTTACTTAGCTTCTCACTGTTAACAGCATGCACCTCATTTCTTAACATTCACCTAATCACATTTTCAAGAAAAACTCTATCCATAGCTAAATCCTAATGGTTTTGTCTATTCAAGACTTAAGTGATGATCCATGGAGTGCATAATCATCTGTAACAGCTGCCTCTCAAAGGCTTAACAGACCATCTCATATACTAAATGTAAAAGACCAGGCTACCTGTTAAAAACCCCATGCAATTTGTGATGGGCCATGCTCAGTGTTCATTGGGGAAATCTGGGACAAGCTTTTGTAGCTGAAGTTCAGATTTGCACTTCATGTTTATGATACAGTTAACTTTGGCATGAAGTCATCATACATCATGGCTTGACAGGTATGTGTCTTTCTTGTATGACGATTACACCAGACCTGGTTCCTAGCATATGACTTCACCTTGTCAGAGATATTCACAGTCTCTGATATTATTCCCAAGGTATTTAATGACCCAGACTGATAATATCTGAAACATTATCTGAAGTGCCTGAATAAAGGCTATGGTTGACAACTTTACATGTGCAATAAGGATTTTTAAACCACCATTAAGCTTTTCCCTAGGAACAACAAAGCTGTATTGAAACCTTTTTTAAAACCAACTGTAGGAATAATATTTTTTCAGGATCCAAAATTGAAATCTCATGTTTCATTCAAAGACCAAGATTATTTTCCTTTAAACAACTTTTTTCAAGACAAACATACATCAGAATTTTTTTAAAAAAATTAACTAAAACAAAATATTGACAAAACAAAACACTTAAGTGATCATATATCTTTCCTCCTATGCTGAGAATGAGCTACATGTGACAGATAGTGAACATTTTGCTTATTATACTACAGGAAACCACTCAGACAATATATGAGTGGGACTCATATAAATAAGTACTGAGAAAGGAGTGAAATTAAATAACCTAATAAATAAATAAATACATTTTTATGTAATAACCCATTTCTTATTATTATTGAAGAGTGTATGTTGCTTTGGGTTCTTAAAATAGTTATTCTGGGTCTCATCTCAAGGCTCAGAACATATCCTGGTGATAGATAAAACTGTGCAACCATTTTGCCCCTGTGACAACTGCTACTTTCTGAATTAATCAAAAAAACCAAGAACCTCCATACAGCTCATCCATATTTCCTATAGTGAGCCTACAAAACTACCAGCAACAAAGTTGATAAGCATGAGGTTGATGTGGTGCTCACACCTCCATAGCTTTACCTTTTTCAGAAGTGCTGTAAAACAGTTTCCACTTTGGCCAGAATGTCTTGTTTGATACACACTTTTGGTTGTATTTAAAAGGTGCATTAATTTGAGGACATTCTACGTAATTTATTCAATTTCAGTTTGGACCCTGAATAAAACCCCTTGATTGGTATTTGTACAACATCACAAACAGTTCAGAGAAGAGCAAACCCTGCTCCTTGGAACACAGGTTTTTGCTGGCTAAAACCTTTTAATTAGAAGCCCACACAAACCACAGACAGTTTAAGGATCACTTTAAATATTAACAGAGAAACCTTTTTTTTTTTTCTTTTTGACTCACAAGACTTTCTAGTTCTATAGTTCTATTATACAACTTCCTCACTGTGGTTTTGAAAGTTTTCACTGTATTTATGAAGCACTTGTGACTCTTTAATGTTATAATCAATATAAGTATGCACTGTTATTATTACTCTTATTCACATCTGTGGAACTTTTCCTAAAAACTAGTTATGGCTCCAGATGGTGATTGACTCTGCAAGAATGATCCGTAGGAAACAACTAATGAATAACATTTTCATCACTGTCCTTCTTAAACCATAGTTGCACCTGGTAGGAAATTAGCCACAAAGGATTTCCACTTTACTGTTTTATTATTTCTGATTCTATTTAACAAATTGCTTCTCTATACCATTCAGAGTCCCCCTAATTTATCTCTGTCTATTGCAGGTGTTCTTGATTAAACCCCTATTGTGCTGTGTTCCTATAATTGCTTAATTTAAACATGCCACACTCACATCCAAAAAATACAAACACAAAACCTAATGAGGAATAATACAGCAGTTGCTACCTGTAGATTCTGAGAAATGGGCTGCTGTGAATTTCATTTTCACTGGGACTTTACATGTACATATTCTAGCGTTTAAGAGTAGTTAAGATAGGTGACATTTTCAAGTGCCATAAACCATAATAATCTTATATCTGAAGTAATCATCTTGCCTGCATTTTCTTGTATCAGATAAAAATAATCGACATTCTCATATATGGTTTATTAGGAGATCCTCTTTAGGATGCCACTTATCCTACTGTAGAGCTCTACATTTTATATTTCCAAAACTAGGAGAGGGCTTGAGAGCCAGAACCTCTCCTATGAGGACAAGCTGAGAAAGTTGAGGTTGTTCAGCTTGGAGAAGAGAATGCTCTGGAGAGACCTTCTTGTAGCCTTTCAGTAACAGACAGGGGCCTGCGAGGAAGCTTGAGAGGGACCTTTTAGAAGAGCTTGTGGTGATGGGATAAGGGGTAATGGCTTGAAACTGGAAGAGGGTAGATTTAGATTAGAAAATAGGAGGAAGTTTTTCACTATGAGGGTGGTGAGACACTGGAACAAGTTGCCCAGGGAAGCTATGGGTGCCACATTACTGTATGTGTTCAAGGCCAGGTTGGATGGGGCTGTGACCAACATGGTTTAGTGGGTAGTGTCCTTGCCCATGGCAGGGGGGTTGGAACTAGATGGTTTTTAAGGTCTCTTTCTAAACTAGATGATCCCTTCCAATCCAAATGGTCCCATGATTCTGTGATTCTGTGAAAAGTGACTCTCCCTCTGAAGAAAAGCTATATCCTTCTGAGCCTATGTTAAACAGGATGTAGCTACAAGTCTAATGGACTGTCTTTTCTAGGTATATTGCAAAGTAATGGAATTGAATAGCCAATGTTATTAATCCACATCTGTCTCTAAATTAAATTTCTGCAGTCCTGAAAAAATCCAAAATCTACATATTACTGAGCCAGGGACACACAGATCTCAACAGCTGCCTTTAAAATATAAATATTGTTGCTCTCTATATTGTGTTAATCAACAGGAGGGAACTGTGAAGGAAACTTGGAAACAAGAAGAGGAAAAAAAGACATTCTGAATGGGTTTTTTCATAGTTCAAAGTAAAGCTACAAAATAAATTTCACAGTATATGATACAGAATGAAAATAAAATCATCACTATATACGACACAAGTTATAGCTTATTTGCAAAGGTTTTGATTCAGACATAGGTGGTAATTGACATTAAAAATGGAAACACTCAAAACCACTACAAACACAGAAAGTGTAGCCATACAACTAATGTATGCCTTCCACAGACCTGCTCAGTGTAAAACCCAGTGCCCCAACACACACAATATGGATGACTGCTTGTTAGAGTTGTAACGTAATGACTCGGATTGTTTGCATTAACTAAGTTTGAAAACAGAAAAGAGAAAGATGATTTGACTTCAGATGTCTAAGATGTTTTTTCCAGCTTCACTAACCTTTATGAAACAACTGCAATCCTGCTGGTTACAAAGTGCTCTGAGAAGTTTCCTTGTCCATGTTATGTAAGCATTAGAAATCTTTGTGAATTTAATGCAAATATATTAAGGTGCTAAGATCTGCTACTGCTTTTAGAGTCTTCAAAAAGCTGGAGAACTGATCAGAACATTTTGGTTGTTTTTTTCCTCTTTGGAATATAGTTTTATCTGTAATTCATCCATAACTTGATACAGGGTTTCCTATTGGATACTTTCACATATGAAATGGCTTCCTCTCTATGAACTTGCCTGACGATCCCTGGACTGTAGCTGAGGCTTATTGCTGTCACCAGACCTAAATCTGACCCTGACTTTATGATTCTTCTGATTTCTTGTCCTTGGATTTGTGTCTTCTCCACAGACTCGTCTGAGGGTCTGGACTCAGCTAGCACAGGTTACCCTAGCTGGATATGCTCTGCTCACCTCACTAGAGTGCTGTGGCAAAATGACTGCCATGTTACAATGTGCAGGTACTGGCTCATGTCTTCCCTGCCCTTACAGAGCACCCAGCCCATTCTGCTCTCTAGCAGTTACTCCATTTACTAGGCCAGTGCTGGTTTTTTATGCTGAAGTCAGTGATGTATGTAATGATCTTTCATTTACTTCAATAACAAGAATTGCTTCATGGGTGAATACTTTCCTTGCTTGCGGAAAACTTATTACCTGGATCCTCATCATTTTAGAAAATGAGGGGAGTCGGCTGATAATCTCAACTGAGGCTTCTCAAAATGAGACAGAAGCTTAGTAGGACAGTATCTCCCTAGGTCCCAGCAGTGGGGACATGCATGTCTGCTTCTGCTTCAGCTCCTGTTTTTAAGTCTCTTAATGGGGAAATAAACAAGAAGCAGAACCAGAAACTTTTGAGTGATGCAATCCATTAAGCAGCATGAATTGCAAATTATGATGAGCTAGTATTTTTTGTAATAGTCTTGGAGCAAAACTGATGAACAATCTCTAAAATAAACTGCATTCTTATCTTTATGGAGATTTTGAATAATAAAGAGATTCATGCAAGGAAAAGCATGTTCACTGATAAATTATAATGAGAAAGAGGGATAAACTTGCTGAAAATTCCACTGTTGATAAAAACTGCTTGAGAATATTATTTCTTCTGAAAATTATAAATGAAATAAATTTACATAGTCTGTCAAAGCAACAATTAAACTACAATGGCTGTCTCTGTTAGGTGCTCCTGGGGAAGGGGCAGGGACCTCTGCAGAATTGTCCCTGTAGGAACCATTTCCTTTGGACAAAATTTCCATCTAGCAAAACTGTTTTGTTTACTACACCTATATAAAGCGTAGAACATACAATACTCTGAAATATCAGACCACCTCCACAGCTAATATCCTCCAGGATAGATTTATGATCCATCTCTATATATATAGTTTTATTTTATTTAATTTCCCCTACATTGACTACGTTTGTTCTAGTCCAAAATCATAAATCCAGTAAACTTTGCCAACCTGGTTCTCTGTATCTGGGTGCCAAGTGAGAGCCGCTACAGCTGGATGTAATCCAGATGTTCTTATCTAAAAAGCCATATGAAGGAAGCTTCCTATTAACTCCTCTGAATATTCCAACCCATGATTTTGGCACATGCCAGTGACAAACCAAGTGGCTAACCTTTCTGCCTTCTGTTGAACATGTGATATTGCTTACAGGCAGATGTATTACATGAAGTGTCTAAAAGTCTCCAAGACTAAACCACTTATAGATGTTCTATAATCATCAGGATGAAACAGTCAGTGTCAGACAGCTATTTACCATATCCCAAGAAAGGATTCTTAAATAGCAAAGATGGTTATCAGATTGCACAGTTTTGTTTCCTCTCTTGAACACCAAGGGAATGGTGACCAGATCAGATTTAGACAACTGCACTGTAGTTTTTTAAGTTAGGTTGATGAGGTGAATTGTACCTAATGAGGGTATAATTCTGACAGTGTCTTCTACACTGGTGTTGACTTCCTAATGTACCAAAGCGTAACTCTTCCCTCACTGATTTTCAGTATGCCTGGAAATTTTCCCAAAATTCCCAGCTGAGTATAAGTTTGCATTCAAACAGCCTGTCCATGAAGTTAAGTTTGCACTCAAGACTGCGTCGAGTTTGTGCTCAGAATATAACTATATCCATCCACTGCTTCTTTCTGGTAATTACTTGTTTCATGGGGATCATTTTTTCAGGCATGTTCTTGCATTATGAGATACATGGAATACAAATTTGCTTAACATTACTTACATCATAAAACCTAGAAAAAAAGCAGGGTCTTTGTGTCATTGCCTCTCACAATCTAGCAACATTTTTCATTTCAATTTAGAAGCAAAATCTAACTGCTTCCTTAGGACTGTAGGTATTTTACTGAAAACCAGATGACTATATCATTTCATGGAAGCACAATGACAATGTTAACAGCTAATATTCATCTATACTAAAACTACTCCGGCCCAAATAATTTTGGTTTCAGCCAATCGCTTCTGTACTATTAACCATAGGATAATTAGAATACAACCAATCTTAGTATTATAATTACTTGCAGCTTTATTCTCACATTGACCTGATATTGCACACCACTATGGCTCATTACACTTGTTTTATTAACGCAGTGTACCAAAAATTATGTTAACATTCTTGCTAGCTACAACATAATCTTCTGGTTCACCCACACACAAAATAGCCTCCATTAAAGGTGAAATAATAATAATAAAAATATCACAGTAAAACTTAAATGCTTAGTTAGAGTCTGCTTTCCAAGAATCACAACCATTTACATAATTGTTCAGACATTTTTCACTGCATATTCCTAAACCATTTTATTTTGTGTAGAAAACTGTATTTATATCTTCTTCTGCAACATTCAAAGCTACTGTATTGTATGACAGCAGGAACTGAAATAAAATGAGCTCATAAAATCAATGATGCCAGTGTATTAGCAGTTTACTCTCAATATTTTGCTATAATGGTTATCAAAACTGCATTAATCTTTCTTATTGAAAACTATTTATATGTCCCTAATTATCATTAAAATGTAATTTTGTGTTCAGCACAACAAATTAATCTTCTTTTCTATTAAAAAGAAATTGTCTTATTTTTTTCCAGACTTTGCTTGTTAATGATGCTTCTGTGAAGCAAACACAAGAGAAAGCTCAAAGAAAAAGAATTAAAAGGAAAAATGAAAGGGACAACTAAACACTAGTTAACAAAATTTACAGATGAGATTTATCAGTTTCCATGTTAATGGTCTATCATTGCTGAAAGCTTTTTTAAGTGCACCTTTTTTAGTGAAACACCAGCAGTTACTTACTGATTCTTAATAAAACTGATTAGAATGCAAGCCACAAAAACAAACTCTGTGGATCAGTCATGGAAAAAGCCACACTACCACCACAGCTGGGTAAAACAAGACTCAAACAACAACTGGGTAACAGACGCCAACACAATCAATCTAAACTAACATGTTTTAGTTATTTCTGACAGTTTCCAGTGCACCATTCAAGCAAGAATTAAGAGACTGTAATAAAGAAAATCCTCCAGAAAAGCCTTGCCTAACCTGGAGTGACACCCAATACTTGGGGGAAATACTTTCCTAGCAAAGAAGGCTTTCTGGAGTTGTATAAATGGCATGTGTAGTGATTTTTGTGGAACCAAACTGTATAGATTCCTGAGTTCTTCAAGAGTGTAGGGGACTCAGAAAATGGGATTACTAGGTGCAATTTTCACATGGAGTCCAAAATATCAGTGCATTCAAAGGAAGCCAATTCAGTCGTTAAGAAGTTTGGAGAAGAGGTAACATTACAAACAGCTGTATTACTGCTGCTGTTCATAGGTACCTCATTTGTATTGACCATAAGCGATAGATAACACAGAAATACTTCATGAAAGGCAGGCTCTGATTTCAGACTACATGGACTCAGAAACAGTATTAAATTTACAAGTCATGAAAATTCAAGGGTACTACATTAGACTTATTTTTTAGGCCCAAGTCATCAGTCTTGAACCAGATTTCCAGCCATATTTCAAGGGGCTAAAACAAAAATGTAGTGAGATAGAGTACATTACAGTACCTCTTTTGAATATCTGTAATTGTTTAGTGTGACTAGCAACTTCAGAAATTCATACTGGATTTCAATAATCAAATAGATGTTGCAATATACATACAGAGTTTAGCTGATAATAAGTTTACAGGATGGTAAATATTAGGAAAAGAAATTACATAAAGAAATAGGTAGCCAGGGCAGAAGAGACTTCTCAGCTTGGCCTGAAATATTATCATTTATTGTTCTTCACTTATTTCTAGCTGTGCATACTGGTCAAGTACTTCAAATTATGGGGGGTGTAAGTTTGAGCTTGCAGTGTTTTCAGATCAGTAATGTTGGTTCTGGATGTTCACATCACCTCTTGATATGTAACATAAATCTAGGATTTTTCCTCAAATAAACAGAAGTCTAATCTGTTAAGAATGCCCCATCACTAAACACCCAGCTTCCAAGGTGATCTTATTCAAGCTTGTGTTCTTGGAGGAAAAGTGACTGTAATTCTGAGAGCACAGGAAGTATGCTTGATATTTCCTTGCTGGCACATCAGATGATTGGGATAATAGCTCTATCTATGCATCTCATATTTTTCCCACATTGCCATAAACATCTCAGCTCTGTGCCACAGAAAACAAACACTTTTTATGTTTCCCTATATTAGCCCTTAAATTCCACTTTGCCCTTCACTCTCTTAGAGAAATGGGGTCACGTAGAACCTTTGCCTTCCATTTGACTAGTCTTAATTATTTATTTTCTGTCATTCAGGTTTATGACTATGTAATAAAAGACAGGTTTAATGGGCCAGTAGTCCAGGATGGGAAATCATCCAGCTAGTGAAGCATTGAGGACATCAAATTAGTGGCACTGTTGATCAGTTGGTTTTTTTCCCCAGCTTGACATCTGTTTGCAAGTACTCATAGCCAAAATTGTTTTGAAAGGCAATGTCAGCCTTAGGCTTTGGAACTTGCTTCCTCGGATGCATCAGTGAATCTCTCCACCCCTTACTTCTTGTTAGTTTCTGCTGTGAAATGACACAAAGCATATAATCATGCACAAGGGAGACAACATTATCGGGTATTTGATCTGATGAGTAGAAGTCAGGATTCCCGGGCTCTATCTCTGATTCTCTTGTGGCTCCTTTCTTATGTGCATATTTAATATGTACATTGAATCAGAGAACATAACCATACATGTCAGAAAAGTTTCTGGAAAACTTTAGTTCCAATTGAATTAGCTGTCATCATGTGATGATTCTTTTCCAGAAACAATTCTAGTAAATGTTACTACTTTTAACAATCTCCCTGCACTAAAAGAGAAAATAAAAGAATTAAAACATGAATAGACATTTGAAAAGAAAGGACTCTTGAGACCATTGTTCTGTACTGCTTTATAGTGCAGACTGAACATTTTTATCTGGTGATTTTTGCTTTAAGCTAACATTTGCTTGGAAAACAGAGTACCTTAGAAAAAGTAACAAAGAAGAAAAAGTAGAGTCCCAGTGGAAACCAGTCCCAAGACTCATTAGTAGTAATTATCATATAATATCAATGATTAGCCTTCACTTTGAGAGTAGTGAGGCACTGGAATAAGTTGCCCAGAGAAGGTGTGGATGCATCTTCCCTGTTCAAGGACAGATTGGATGAGGCTTTAAGTAACCTGGTTTAGTAGAACATGCCCCTGCCCATGGAAGGAGAGTTGGAACTAGGTGATCTTTAGCGTCCCTTCTGATCCAAACCATTTTATGATTCTATGATTCTATAATATTTATAAGATCATAATATCATGAGGTCTTATCAATGCTTATAAATATGTGTAGAGTGTGCTTCAAGAGGATGGTCCTATATGCTTTTGACTGGTGTCCAGAGACAGGACAAGGGGCAACAGGCACAAACTGGAACAAAGTAAGTTTCCTTTGAACAAGGAAAAACCTGTTTCCTGTGAGAGTGTCAGAACCTGGACCAGGCTGTCCAGAGTAGTTGTGGAGTCTCCTCTGAAGAGCTTCTAAACCTGCCTGGAT